>APFE031396915.1:6115-44003 GCA_000404065.3 Pinus taeda | reverse complement strand
CCCCGCTCAACTTTTCCATATCTGTAACTGTTGTCTCCATTTTCAATCAAATTCACGCCCCAAAACACAAAAACTCCACTTAAAAATAAAACTTTAATTATTGCTCTTTAAAATTTAGTAATAATGGCCTTCCTCTTTTTAAAATACCCTTTTCAAAATTTTTGCTCTTAAAATATAATTTTCAAAATTCCAACATATAATTATATATGTTTCATAATAAATATAAAAAAACATATATAATTTTTTAACTTTTTCACATTTCACACATACATATGTTGGTTTGAGAGAAAACTTGACATATATGTGCAAGCTTGATGTAAAAAAATCTTACGAACTCCACGTTTCAACTCCAATCTCCATAGATCTCCACTTTTCAAACTCCAGCAACACGTTTCAACATAGGTCCACGACCTTGTTTTTCTTGTAGCAACTGTCTTTTACTTCCAACGTTCCTTAGCTATTTCCTGGACAGATCCTTCAACAACTCCAGAGGTATGAGCCAAAATTTTAACAAACCCTGCTAGAGTAAGGCGATGGCACTAAGTAGCTTGCATAGTGGATATTCGACCCTAGCTCTGATACCAGTTGTTAGACCAAAGCATACATAACACACAACGGATTTATAATCAGAGACTTAGATGGAAATACCAGAGAATAATTCACAGACACATACAAATGGAGAAACAACAAGATTACTCAGTCAGAAACAACAGAATAGATAAAACAATCACTGGAGAATAGAAATCACTTAGCATTACATAATAGGCTTGGGCCTTGGCTTACTTGCTTTCCTTGGCCAGAGAAATTACAAATTTATGGAGGTAGAAGAAGGATCTAGAACCCAGTATGTGATTTAGATGGAGGTATAGAATGATCTAGAAACTAATGGTAGTGTGGAGATCTAAAAAGATCTGATCTAGAAGGATATAGAATCCTGCGTGAATTTGGCTTCACACTTAACAAAATGGACGATTTTATCTTTTATGATCTCACCAGTTCTCTTTAGGTGATATTTTGAAATAATTGTGCAAGATCATGGATGTCATTGGTTTGAAGGATACCAATTTACCTCCACAACTTTTTCTCACGAATGCTACTGCTCTGTGTTCACTTGTAATTTCATGCAATCAAGTGAAAATATAGGGCATGGTTTTAAGAATTTATCGTGGGATGTTTTACGATCTGAACATTGAAATTCTATCTATGTTTAGGCTCAATCTTTTCTGCTCTTTGACAGCCCACATCACTCTCCATACATTAGGGTGTGAGAATCTCAGCGATATAGCTAATGAATACCTCTACAACAAAATGACAATCCTAAAGGCTTCCTGGATGAAATATCGAATGAGTTACAGCAACTCAAAGTCTAAATATGTCGGTGTTCTAGTTGATTCAGTAATTCTTTGCATCTCATGTTTGCATTACCAGCACCAAGTAGCAATAACTGATAAATGTAGGTCTAGAATGGTGAAGAATAAGACTGAAGATGATGAAGCGAAGGCTGTTGATCTAATTAGTGTAGCACTTGAAGTAGGGCTCTAGTTAATTAATTCTATACTCACATCCAAGTCTCATGAAGAAGGAGAAAATGAGCTTTTCTCAGATTTGAAGAAGGCGTTGCAAGAATTAGATATAGTAACACAAATTTTCTGAATGATAGAACTTGTGCTTGCTGGTTTCAAAAGCATGGGATATTCTCATTTGCATTTTGGTATAAATATTATGGTGGCACTTCACAAGGAAGAAGGCTCTGAAGGAAGAGATGATGTTGTACGAGTTGTTGGCGATTTTCTTGGAAGCAATATGATGGATGAGTATGATTCATGCGTTAAGTTGTTGCTACAAGAGTTTATGCACAATGTCAATGCATCTAAGTAGATATAAGGCAATTACATGAAGTGACATATTTGCAGTGAAAGTTGTATGATATCAATGGCATGCACACCTAAAATTTTCACGTATAAAAAATATTAATACTTTTACATCTAATAACCCTAACATGTTTATCAGATTAGAAATTATATTTGCAGTAGCTATACTTATGGATATTGTTGTTGTAATATTAATTTATCGTGATGTCAGGTCCATAACACCATTACATTTAGTGCCAGCTAGGGTATACGCGGGTGCATGATGTAATTTTCATCTCCAGTCCCTGTAAGCATCTTTTCCTAAATAAATATTGTATGCCAAAACAAGATTTTTTTATTTAAAATGCAAACAAATGATTTCTAAAATGTTAATTCATTGTTTTAATCATTATGTTTTCGAGATCCAATAAGGTTAATTTCAGGGAGGACAATGTTCATCACAAAATTAAATTGATATATTATTTATCTCTATTCTTATATATATTATATATATATATATATATTTCAAAAAAACCCAAATCTATAAATTTTATCCATTTCAATATTTTAATGGTAGTTAAATTGTTATTCAAATTCCATAAATATATTTTTCAATTTTTCCAGCATTTATAATCAATTTATACACATGTTTTAAGTTTTTTAAACATTTTATTGATTATATATATAAATATTTGGGATTTTTATATTTTATTTTATATTTATAAACAATAACAATATATTCTTAAATCATTATAATTTTATTAGTATTTCTTAGTAATATCAAAAATTATTTTTATATTTATATTCATATTGACATATTTTCTATAAATCTTAAAATTAAAAATTCTTTACACCTCAATTCTCACTTTCTTCATTTGTTGGTGCAGGTCTTCTATTGGTATAGGTTGTCTAAGCATGTCTTGGATTTCTTCAAAAACTGGCTTGTATATGCACTGGTGCCACATGTAATCTTATGTTTTATGCCTTTCATCATCAATATTTTACTGTAATATATCTCTATAATAAAAAATTATCTCTTCACGACTCCACTTCATAAAAATATCATTGATGTCTTCATCATGTGTGTTGTCTTCCACCTTTGTTTCTGCATCTTTTTAAATAGTTTATCAATGCACGATGTTTCAATCCTTCCTTCAAGGAACTTTAACTCTTCTTCATATTATTCTTGCTTGGCTGCATGCTGGAAATCAATGTTAGGATTAAAAATATTTGCAGATGCATGATAGTTATGTTCTTTATTCTCTTCTTTTGTCACTTCATGCTTCAAAGAGGTTTTCTTCCACTTGGTTTTTAGTCTCAAGTGAGTTTCTCTCACCAAATAACATCATTTCAATATAATGTTTTTGTTGCATCATTTGCAACCATTCATCATTAGGAAACATGATTTCATCAAATTGAACATCAACAAATTGAATTGTGGATTCACCATAACATCATTCACCATAACATTTGCTACTCCAATGGCAGTTCATTGTCATCAACGACCTTCATTGCTCCATTCATCAAATATTCATCCATTAGTGGATGTGCACAATGGGGTTCACAAGCATCTATGTGCTCCTTATTTTCTTCTTCTGCATACTCGTTATATTCGTCATCCACTTGTAGTTGAGCATAGTGGGATTCATGAGCATTTGTGTGTTATTTCTATGCCTCTTCTGTAAATTCTTTACATTCATCGTACACTTGTTGTTGAGTACACCAAGATTCACCAAACTTTTTATATTCGATTATATTACTCATCCTGAGACTGAAAAACCTCTCAAGGGTATCCAAAGCCAAGCTTGGCTAACATTGCATTTGTGTGGCTGACATTGCATTTGTGATGAGAGAAACAATGTTGTCATCTACAAATTATTTTATGCATTTCAATGCGAAGGCATTCTTTTTCCTTTTTTATTTATGAATCTTTCAAAAAATCTTCACACATCTCTGAATCTTATCCTCTTAGTTTTTCCCATTTTTTAGCACTAGTACATTGTCACCCAACAAATCAATGTATATATGTTCTTGATCATCAGCTCATTCAATTTCTTATAATCAATAATTTCCTTCAACTATTTCTTTAGTTCAACTAACTATGGAGTACTCATCCTGTAAGTTTCCTTTGATGTTGGTGCTTCCTTTGGTAACAACTCAATAGAAAATTCTACTTCCCTGTGGGGAGGAAACTCTGAAATATCTACTAGAAACATATCCTCCAATTGTTGTAAGACAATGTAACTCTTAAGGATTTCCACGTCATTAAAATCCTTACCCTTGTCACTAGAAATATGGGATTCAAATAGTACACAACCCTTCCTGGAGCTGCATTTAGTCTGCATAATTGTAACTATCCTCACTGATGTAGGCTTCTTGTTTCCTTGTAAGATTCTCTTTTGCCTATTATCATTTTGGCATTCAATAGCCTTTTCATAACAATATACTTTGGTCCTATGGAGATAAAACTAATCCATACCCAAAAACATGTTATATGATCCCAATGGAAGCACATTTACATGTGCCTTGTAGGCATACCATTCAACTCAAATGGATGAGCTCTTACCCAATGGTAAACTCTCTTCTTAGTACCTATAGGCAACTACACCAATCAATATTTTACATACACTTATTTTCTAAAACCACACATATCCACCAATTCAGGATTAACATAACTATAATCCACCTAAAGTCAATCAAAATAGAAACAATTGAATCACAAAGATTACCTTCCATCTCAATAATAGATGCCTAGTGATTCTCCTGCTTGCTATCCACAACTACATAACTCTGAGCATTCCTATGACCATGATCCCCAATAGTCTATGCCTCCTTAGGTCTATATATGTGAGGCTTTCCACCCTTGTATAATGGAAAATAATTCTTGCAATGATATTTTCTGCAAATCCAATACTACAGCAGTCCTCTACCGTCACCTCGATTTTGTTTCTCTCCAAGATGCGGCCACTATCTCCTCTCAATTGCACTAAACTTACTTTAAGGAACAACATTCTCTTTCTCACATGCATCTTGAGGTCTTCCCCTCTTTAGTAACACTTCCCTTTAATTTTCTCATTACCCTCCAAATCACGCTTAGGCTCATTTTTACGGTTTTATTGCTCATAACAATGCTTACGTTTCCTGATGGCTTCCTCAAGTGACTGAGCCTCACTAAACTCAATCCGGTCTCTAAATGCCACTGGAAAACCATTGATGAACCTTTGAATCTTTGATTTCTCATCCGTGAGCTCAGGAACATACCTCAACAACCATAGAAACTTGTTATTATACTCATCATATTCCATAAAACCCATTTGCAACTCATAAATCACCTTAGCTTTGTCATCATAATACCTTTCAAATAGATACATCTTCTTGAAGATTCTCTCAAACTCATCCCAAATCAACTCTTATTATTGAATTAATTTGAGATTATTCACATCTTCCCACAAGATATATGATTTTGCTTTAAGACTAAAAGTAACTATCTTGGCTTTCATGTTCTTTGAATAGCTATGCAATTTGAATAATTTATTCATCCCAAGAAACCACACCTCTACATCTTCTGACTTCTTCATCTATCCATCAAATGTAGGGGTCTTGAATTTCTTGAACTCCTCAGGAAAGTACTCACTTCACCTATAACGATGATGGCGATGGTGTCTCCAGGATGATGAACTACAATGAAAACTATACATATCAGCCATCATGTTAGGCATATCTAAGTATTTTCCACCTCGGATTATGTCCCCTCTATCTGACCTATATCTTGATCGAGACTTGCTATTAGATGCCCCATTAGTCATCTCTTCCTATTCTTGGCTAATCCTTAGCTGTCCTTGTCTTTGCATGTATGAAAAAATATAAAGGATCATTGCATTAGCATGTGATTTCTTTTGTTAAGCCATTGTAAATATTTCTTGAGGCTCAACCAACCTCTCATTATCTTCCTTCCAACTTTTTATCTCTACCCTAGAAATCCTCAATGTTTCTACTATATGAAGAGAATACTCATCTCCTTGCTACCCTATTGATCTTTAGGGAGATTCACATGAATTTTATTCCACCATTTTTCTCATTATCCTTGATTCTTTTCTTCCTACAACAATGCCATGAAAAATAAACCAAATAGATACAACAATCAAAATCATACCCCAATGACGTTAAGGGGAGGCTTATCTCATTTGAAAATTTATTCCATATTAACACAATACATATATAATCATGATCATATTAATATTCCAACATCATGCATGACAATACCAACTACATACCATAACCTCATGAAAGACAACCATAACCTTGATAATTCATGCATAAACACATACATATAGCCCATCTAGTCCAAGTATTGAACCTTGCTTTGATACCACTATGTAATGCCACCTCCCACATTTACCCACTTTCATTAGCCTGTCGGGGTAGACATTAGAAGAGGGCTACTATGACATGAGTCAACTCCCTAATCAGTATTCAGGAAGCAAAAGCGATGGACCAAAACTTTGTTGACCTTCCTTAGGAGCTACAGGACAGCTAGAAGCCAACCCACCACCCTAAGCCAACTTGAATGTTGAGTGAGTTGGACACCTGATCACTTGAATGAAAATGAAAGTGAGAGACTATAAGCCTCTAGTCGCATGGATGAACCTGCCTCCAAGCAACTGCAGTCTAAACTACATAGTTATATATGTGTGACTCTGAGATCTCGACCACTTGTTTAGGGCTAGGATACATACCTCTACCAATAACTTGATAGAAATTTCCAGAATAATAAATGACACAAGGGCAAATATTTTAACACAAAAATTAGACACAAACTTGACCTAACATGGTCATGCCATGAAACTAATCCTGTCAAATACATGGTGAACATGAAATCTATAGGTCATGAATGTATATATGAACATAAATATCTTAAAATTTTCATAGAATCATAAACAAGGTCTCGTTACCTCCCATAATAGTTTTCATAACATCTATTATGTCATGCATTCAATAACCATTCGTTTTCCAAACAAATATGATAATATCCATGATTATAATCTGTCATAAAACGATGCATATAAAAAACATTTAACCAAATAAATAACAATGATAGAACAACCATTAAAGCCACATAATAAGAATTACATTTACTCATAAAATACAAGAGGAAACTCTTATTAACATATGGAAAAGGCAACCATGTCATGGACATCATTGTACCACCTAACCATAGAATATGTTGAACCTAATCTCTCATTCAATGAATCATCCTTGTGCCATATTCTAAGCATGAATGTGGGATCTCATGGGATAAACCCATCCATAAAAAACAAAGATAATATAGAGGTTAAATCACCTCCACCCTCACCCTACCGTGACCTCACCTAGACCTGTCGCGAGATCACAAACCAAACAAAACTTGGATGCCTTGGAATTCCTTCACCATCCCTTGAGGAATTTTCCTGTCTCCACCCACTTGATGAGGGCTTCCCAGAGAAAACCATCTCCACCCACAACCCTTGGGATTTTCCTAAGACTGCTAACACTCATATCCAAAACATTTCAGGAATCAAAAGCTCAACCAAGACTAAATCTCATCACACCATGACTATCTAGTAAAGGAAATGCAAGGCTGAAACCATTGTCCAACTAAGAAAGACACATGCCAATGATAGAAAATGAACTAAATACATAGATGCATGTTCCATGCATGCCAAAGCCAGCTGGAAAATAATATATGTAACTTGATACTTGTAAGTATTCCCAATGAAGTTATTTGATCGTTGCTTTCCTCTTCTTTCTTGTCCTTCCTTTCCTCTTCTTGTCCCTTTTTTCTTGCATTATTTCTTTCTCCTCTTAGTTCTCTTTTACTGCCTTGAAACTAATTCCAAGACTCAACTCTCAAAAATACCCCAAATTGATGCCTTCATGTTGTATTATTATTGTTGCCTCTAATTTCTTCATTTTTCCTACATTTTCCTTCAATTTTTCCTCACATGAAACCTCTGACCTTTCACCTTCCTTTTCTCCTAACTTCTTTTATTTCTTTATAAAGAATTTTCCTATAATTCCTTTTGACAATGCCTTTACTAATTTCCCCTTACCCATATTAAACTACAAGAAATTCCCACTAGGATACTTTTCCCAACATTCAACTTTATATACATTTGCCATGACCTTGGTCTTATTTTTCCTTTATTAACTTTATTACATGAACTTTTAACCTCGGGTTGTCACACATCCCCCCTCCTATCTCTGTCTGTCTGTCTGTCTGTCTGTCTTCTCTCTCTCTCTCTCTCTCTCTCTTTATCTATCAACTACTATCTATCTATCTATCTATCTATACTATATAGAATATATATAATATATATAATAATATAGATATATAAATATATATATATAATTATAAAAATATATATACATAAGTATTATATAATATATATATTATATATATATTTCATCCCCAACCATTCATTATCTCTCTCTATATATCTCTCTTATTCCTCTTCATTTTTCTCTTTTATCCTTCCTCTCTCTCCATCTTTACCACTGATCCTCTATATTTTCATGTATGTTCCTCTTCCTCTTCTCCCCTCTCTTTCATTCTCTAACTCCCACCTACATATTTTCCTCCATCTCCCTCTCTCTCATTCTATATGTACCCTTTACTCCCTCATTCAATCTCTCTCCCCCATCACTCTCACTCTCTCTCTCTCGTCTTCCCTTCTCTCTCCCCCTCTAGATCTATGTATATCTCTTTGTCACCACATTTCTCCTTCTCTCTCTCCTACTCACTTCTCCTCTCTCGTTCTCTCATCTTCTACCCTTTCTCTCTCTCTCTACAACATTGCTATCTCTCTATCCCTCCATCCCTTCACTATGTTAAACAAAAGTGTAACTATGTTCGGTATATTTCAATCTAATTTTGATCATTTTACTTGTCAAAATAAATATTATTTTTATAAAATTATATGAATAAATTTCTTTCTCATTTCATAGGTCTAGGAAAGTCAAAGAGTCAATATTATGTTAAATATCTCTTTATGAGCATTTATTCAATGCACATGGGTCAACCTAGTGTCAAGAAGCCCTTCAAGGCAAGCACTATTCTTCAACGAAGAAAATTACAAGAAAAACAATGAAGAGAGCATCTTGTTGGTCTAAAAAAATGAATTAAACAACTAAAAGGTGACATGTCGCCTCATATAAATGACACAATGCTTCACTTGTTCAAGTTGGCTTAGCTATGGAGGATGAACTACTATAAATATTGAGCTAAGGGATGTGCAAAAATACACAACAAAATTTTGGACATCTTTGAAATTTATTATGTGGTGCATGAATATAATTTTGTATGGGTGCATGACTGAATTACAAATGGCTAAAGATGTGTAGGAAGAAAATAACTCGCATTGTTCTGAGATGATTCACTGAAGAACAAGGACTACAACCCGCATTACAAGAATGTATCAATTCACACTCATGTACAAGATCAGATAAGGACAAAGAATCAAATTCACCATGACTTTTGGACGTTTATAGGATGGGATCCTAACAGTTAGGATGAGAAAGAGTGAAGCAATTGCAGATGTATACCACAAAAGCATAAGTCTTGGCATGGGTGAAAGGAATAAGGTCCCAAATCTCTATTTCGGAATACAATCATAATCTTGGCAACCCTTATGAATAGATCTCACAAAGACATACACTATCTCAACATAAAAATTATTTCAGTGCAATACTCTGTCAACATATTTCACATAGTCATGATCATAAACCCAATGAAGATAAGGTCATAATGAAGAATGATATGATGACCTTGTAGATAGAATGAATATCTCTATGGAAATGAAGCAGTGATGTTCTCAGTAAGTGCAGCAATGATCTAGATTAAGGAGCACTCATGGTGTAGTAGTGATTTAGATGAAGAAGCAATTTTGGTACAACTATGATATTAATCTCAACATTTACTTCAAAGATGATCGGTGTCTTGGTGTTGCAGTGACATAGTATGTCAAGGGTCAAGGTATTGGTATTCATCAATTGGAATCTTTATACGACTAATTTTGCACAGGTTTTCCTCTTCAAGAGGGAGAGGTTTTGTCCCTGGCAGAAAGCCAAACATCTTGTGTTCATCTCTCTTTGTTTTAGTAGAAGTTTGATGAAGGAAACACACACACTAATAATAAGAAGAAGATCAAGCTACAATAAATTGTAAAAGAACTTCACAAATTATTATCAAATCTAGAAGGATCCTACTAATACTAAATTCCATGGATTCTTCAACATAGTATGAGAGCTAAGGTGTTGAAGTCAACGGAAGGGTAGTGAAAAGAGACATCAAACCAAGGCTTAAGGGTTCAAGGATCAAGTCTACAAAAAGCAGTCTACAACAACAAATAATTTTTTCCTATACAAACTTCAACAATCTATAATGATCATAGTCTCGGTACTATAGTATTGAGATCGCGGTGCCACAGTAGGATTAGGAACGTCGGTGAAAGAATGAAGTTTTGATCACAAGTACTTAAAACTTGAGTTCATGACAACAATTATTGATGCCTTTCACAATCATCAATATAGAATGAAGGTGTTTGGTGATGGCTCTCCACTATAAAATGATCATCATGGAAAGAAACATCAAGACCTATGGTTCTACATAATGATTCAAGAATCCATAATCCACTTATGTGATATAAAGACACTGCCATCTCAAGTTCATCAACATTTTGTTAATCGTAAGTATTATATCTAGAAGGTGAAGAAATTTTAAGACAAGAAAGCAAGATTCATACCATTTCATAGAGGATCTCATCTGAAGGAAGCATCAATGCATCTTCTTCAACCACCATTAAAGAAATCAAGGTGAATATTTCATCTTCACATGACAATTAAGAATATTTTCAATTTATATATTTGGTTAAATGACTTCATGATTGCAAGGACATCTATAGGTTGGATGGGTCAACAAGGTTCATTGCATGAGGAAAGAGGATAGACATAATACTCTAAGTAGCTGAAGTCACTAAACATATCAATAAATCTCCTCTGAATTTATGGAAAGTGATACTCATGAAAGATCCCCTCACATACCAATATTGGAGACATAAAAGTGATGTAGGTGATAAACTCATTCTCTAAAGATGCAATGAAGAATGTCACATGGAGTCTATTCTTCTTGAGAGTAAAAATGTATGTTGGATATCTTGATAAGATCCCATTTAAAAGACCTAGGAAGGAAAATAATCATCATCGTTCTAACTGAAAGGGAAGGAAACAAATGTCGATGAATAAGAAGGTTACCTAATTCAAGAATTTGCGGTCTCTATGCTATATAGAGAAAGACAAGTTGATGGCAAAAATATTGAAGGTTAAAATAACTCAACCATGTGTACAAAGGAAAGGGAAGGTTGGTCCTCAAAGAAGATAGAATAAATATAGCTAAGATTCAATGCTATAAAAATATTTTGAAAGCTCATATCACTGAAAGATGGAGGAAGATGAAGAAAAGAGCCAAGGAAAGAGGGAGTAACAAATCTCTCCTATGAGTAAGATAATATCCCTCACAAGAGGGTCCTATCATAAGCTCCTAAATTTTGAGTTTTAAGATATGACAATGATAATAAGATGCATCATCGAATCACAGAAGCATTAGAAACAAGATATTGTGACATCACAATGAGAATAATAAACGAAGAAATCCATCGAAGACAAACATGTAGGGTATATAGTGCTTGGGAACCACAGTGAACAATGGAGAAAAGAAAGGAGTCATGTAAGGCTCATCATACATCAAGTCAAAATGGTAACATCTGTGAATTGGGGATATACAAGATCCTCAAAATTATCTAATGGAATCATATTCGAAGGGTTCTCTAATCTAGAGAGGAAGTAGGAATTTCAACAAGAATTCGAACCTATGGAATCCATGAGATAATGATGTGATGACATAAAGAAGGTCAAGGAATTGAAGATCTCTTTAATCAAGGAAGCTCCTAGAAGAAGCCTCGATGAACTAAAGGTAAAGTAAGGTATGTATGCTTGTGTTTAATATTATAGTGTCATGTTGTATGGTGGTAGGTAATATGGATTTTTTCTTCTATCTTAAGAAGCATGATCAAGAGAACAAGGATCACTTCCTATGAAAATATGCAGGAAGGCATAAGTCACACTAGATGAAATCAACACAATATCTCCTCATATGAAGTATGAGGTGATTGACTACAGTAAAGAAACCTTGATTGGAACCTAAGGAATATATTGTGAGATATGTAACCATGATGAAGGAAATCAACATCCAAAACACCAAAATTTGACTAGGAAATCTCTAATGAAATTCTGAAAAGAATGAAGACCCTTGATAATGGATATCTTTGGGATATGTGACAATATGTGTGCAAGATGATGATACCTACAATAAGATGTGATGATGAAGAGCCATCTCATAAGGTGTGATTTAATTTAATATAATATTTTAATTTCTTGAATAATACATAGATGAGTTCATGCAGGGCTACTAGAACAAGAATTGTAAGTACAGGTGGAACCAGCATTCATGAGCTTGATGGAAATCCCTGAAAGAAGCATTAAGAGAAAAAAAGAAGCCATATTACCAAGGCTCCATATATGTACCAAGAAGTCCACTTTCCATGAAGAAAGGAATGACATGACGGAGTAAGAAGGAAAGTGATCAATGATTGTTGCCCTGCAAGGAAGAAGCTCAACAAAATTTCATGATATCAAGGAGAGAAGCTGATGAAGCAACTAAAGGACCCTAAAAGAAAAATTTTCTATTATATAGAAGAGTCCCTAGCTATGAGGGAGCTCTGATAGGTCCCTGATGAAGAGGGAGATTGAATTCAAATCACCTGTAATTACAACGAACTGACAATTGTGTTTTTCCATGTCATGTGTCATGCACTAGACCAGGACAAAAAACTGTAAGTCTAGATGAAGGCCATGAATGGAAATGTAGACACATGATAGACACAAAATTCTTGTCTTTACTTGGGAAGAAAGAATGGGTGGATTTGGTAATCATCTGGCATCTGTACTCTTTGAGGATGTGTAAGGCATCCAAGATAAGAGTAGGCAAGATGATCAATATTCTTTGAGGGTAGGGAACAAAAGATAAGAGTAGTCCTATAAGGTCATACTCAGTGAACACCCAGGTGGGTATGCACCTTGAGAGACAATGATGAAGGTGTATGTAAGTCATTGGTCTCACCAACATTGTAGATCATGGTCTCATGGAGAGATGGAGTTGTTAGTCAAGGACTTGCACTATGACAATGTTGATTGATATGATTCTATATATATGGGATTACCAATGTGTTTCTTCTTATGAGAAATTCTTTAGATTGAGAATAACCAAGTACCATTGTAAATACATCCCTAGTTAAGAGGGAGTGTTGAATAAAAGTGTAACTAGGTTCAATATTTGTCAATGTAATTTTGACCTTTGTACTTGTCAATAAAAAGAAATACTATTTTTATAAAATTATATGAATGAGTTTCGTTCTCATTCCATAGGACTAGGAAATTCAAAGAGTTAATATTATGTTAAAGAGGTCTTGATGGCCATTTATGTAATGTACATGTGTCAACTTAGTGCCATGAAGTCTTCCAAGATAAGTACCATTCTTCAAAAAAGAAGACTACAAGCAAAATCATGAAGAGAACATCATCTCATCCTCTTATCGGGAAATCTAGTGTCCACTCAAAGCTGCTAGTCCCACTAAGACGAGCAACTATCTTGGAAACAAACAAAAGAAAACTACTTTCGCTTTCGTTTATGAGAAGTAGATAAGAGGGGAACAAAGGACACCAACCTCAGTCTTGTGCTTGGTCCTTTCTTGGTTCATCTCCCTTATGACAGATCTTTGCCACTCCTTCTTTGCTTACCTAGCTTCAAAGAGCACATGTGGAATCAAAGAACCATAGTACTATCGAAGAACAAAGATCTACAATCATAAACAATATAGGACCAGATATATATTGACCACACAAATGCATATATCATCAAACATACAAGAATGTGGAGGAAAAATTTAATAGTTTTATTAATATCAAGAATAGCAAAGAGGATTACAACCCATTATTCTAACCCAGAGTCATCCTCCCAGCATGAAAGCCCTTCTTCACCTCATGAAAAGCTTAGATCACCCAACACTATTATATTGCATCAGGAATCCAACAGCGCTTCGTTACAAGATACAAGGTTCCAGCCTCTGTATCTCTGGGATGAGGGATCCATATATAGATGATTGCAGGGGGGTGAGTCAGCTTCTAGGATTTTGATTATTCTCCTCTCTCTGATAGTTCTTGATTCCACTTGGAGATTAATGATCTCTTACTCATCCTTGCGTGAATTTAGAGAGGAAAGTGTTAGAGGAGAAGTTTCTGGAAGATTCCATGATCATCCACCTTGCAAACTGTCTCTTCCATTTATCTGCTCTCACCCATCGTATCCTACAGAAGTGCTTTCCAGTATGCATCGCACTTTTTGCACCAAGCAACCTGTATGGTCTATTTTTGACCAGTTATGAGTAGTTTTCCATGGAGAACTTCTGGGAGATGATGTAATCAACTGACCTTGTTACTTTAGGGTGTGAAGCAACAATTTTAGTGACTTACAAGCCCTTGGTTTATGGACATGTATGATTGGGGTTGCAGTGCCCAAAAATGGTTAATCTTTTGATGTTGGGTGAAATGATTTATCATGAGGATCTGAAGTCTTTTCGAGCTGGAAGGCGACCTATAATAAGATACAATACAATACATTATCTTTATAATATTTTTCATGATCTAGATGAGGCAGACATTCCCATGCTCAGCTTTATAAATTCATTTTCATGTACATAGGACAGACAACCGTCTATGAAGAAAAATGACGATTCAGATGGAGTCATCATCCTTTGATTTGGATGATCATCTGTTCAGCAATGATGTACATTTGATGTCTTTATTTCCTTCAATATATTGCAACCCGGATGGATGAAGCTAGATTCGGGGTCTTCAAACTCGTTCAATCTTCGCCTGGAGTACAAGTCAATCCATCTGAAAGATGTTCTGGAGTCGAACATGGAAAGACATCGCCTGATTACCAACCAATGATGTAAGCTATTAACAGGTGTGAGAGGAATCACTGGTAATGATGATGACCCTCAAGGTACGACAGTTCAATTCAAGTGGTGTGAAAATGGGACTTGGCGTTGAACACCATGTAAAATCTTTCGGTTGAATGCCATTGATGTAAACCTATCGCCGGAAGTGAGAAACTTGCCATTGAGGCATGCAAGCTTTAAAGTACTGAAAGGGGTGTTCCTAGGTCGACTTCTGGGATAATGAGCTGATGTTAACAAGAAGCGACCTGTCATAGGAGGGCCTTAATGAATCCCACATCTACGACATAGAACAGAGCAAATGATTTTGGAGGTGAAAACGATCTGATGATACAGGGTTTAGGGTGCCGATCATGAAAGAATGGAGCGTGAATGTATTGTAACGGATGAGACACAGGTGAATTCTCTGAGAAACTTCTCTTGAACATACCGATGACACTGAAATGGATTGGTAGCGTTAACCCTAAAGATGGATGGTACGATGGACTGATTGTGATAAGACCGGTGAACGAAATAACCCAACCCGACTCGGATGTGGAGTGAAAGTGTCATGTTCAAGAGAGACTTGCTACCAATAAATTTTCTTCAAGTTTTCTTCCCAATTTTCCCCAGTCATTGCTGACCAGTACAAAAATGATAACTCGGTCCTTTTTCAATTTTAGAGAGTCTGAAAAGGGATGGAAAGGAAACTCCAATAATCATTTTTTGTCATATAATCCCTTAAGTCCGAAAAAGTATAAAATAATATGAAAGGGATGAATTGTCGATAGTTTTAATGAGCCAAACAAGAGAAGCGCTCGATCGTTTTGTGTAATAATCCCTCAGGTCCAAAAATATTAAAATCTAGAGGAGGGATAACACTTTCAGGAGCTTTAACGAGCTGGAGGGGCCAATTTCTCGGCAATATTTTCATATTTTACGAGTCAGATGAAAAGAGCTTAAAGGAGACTCGTTTTTTTAGGAATGAGTGATAAGTTCGGGTAGCAGCTGATTCTAGGGAAGGTTTGGAATTTTCCAATCACGGCAGTGTCACAAGGATGGCTAACAGAATCACTCATCACAGATGTTCCTCAAAAAGGGTAAACAATCTAATGGAGGCGTATGATCGGCTAAAATAGAGTGGAGCTGATGATGAGAACACAACCAAGGCTCAAAAGTTGATGATAATGCATTCACAATGGTTATTTACTGGAGATTGGTTCATTTTTTAATGAGCTTAAACTCTGGGGGAAACATTTGCTCATTCCTTAGGTTTAACTTTTAATGAGCTTCAACTTCACATAAAAACTACTTGTGCCAATCGTATAATAAGGACATCTCATCGATAGATTCCATTTTTGTGGAGCTTGCACCTTTTGAAGCTTTGCTCCGTGTCCTTTCTTTATGCAAGCTAGGAGTGACCAATCCTACGAGTTTAAAGAGTTAAGAATCTACAAACTACGACAATAAATGGTTGCTCTTCACTTGCATGCAAAAGGGTTTTCATGCCCCTAGGTATAGCGAAGTAGAGTTTCGAGGTATACCTTCAATTTGTAGACAAAACATTTGTTCTATCGGGAAAGGCATACCTTTTCCAGATTACCCTTCAATTTGTAGACAAAACATTTGTTCTGTCGGGAAAGGCCTATCTTCTAACGAAGGTATCTTATTCCAGTATAATCCCATATTCTTATATGGAAGGGTGTTGGACCGGTCATATATCCTTCGTGGAAACCTACCCTATACCTAGAGTTGTCCTACCGGAGCAGGACAGGGTGCATGCCCCCTGGGTTTCAGTCATGTCCCCTGAATTACTCGCATTCTTCAGGTGGACAGACTGGAGATTTATGAGACATTTGCGCGAAAATGCCATTTAGGGATGGCATTTGACTGTTAGCTATGTGTGAGCCGGGGAATGAAAGTTGATCTATGAGCTGGACCACTCGGCCTTCATGCGGAAAACACATTACTCTAAAGAGTGAGGAGACAATGGCTCCCATGTTATAAATATAGTCATGCCCAAGGAGTAGATTATAGTCTAGAGGTCCTTGGACTACCGTTACATTCATATAAACAGTTTTCCTTCTCAAAGTAATAGGCACATTTGGAAGGATCCATAACGGTCGACTGGTTCCTTTATCAAAGCCTGTCAGATTTCTCATCTCAGGCATAAGCGATGGCAAACCAAGTGCTTCCCAAGCAGTCGAGGAAAGGATACTCACAGAAGCCCCTTCATCTATGATGGTATTGGCCATGACCATTCTGTAAGCTTGTACAATGATTCGGAATGGTACACTAGCTAGTAAACAGGGTCTGTCTAGTAGACTCCAATCGAAGGAAACTACTAGGTTGCTTGGAGGTGGGACTGAATAGATGACTAGATACGACTCTGAAGAACTTCCTTCCTGCAGTAAAGGAACGGGTAGATTTCCCCCATGTTCATTAGAGTCTGTGTTTACGAAAACAATTTGAACGGTGTCGTTCTCATTCTCTTAAGTGACTGTATCATCTGAAGATGGACCTTCTGAAGGCAATACCGGGTCAACTGCCACCTCGACCTTTTGGCTTTCATTTGGTGTGGATTTAGAGGGTTTATCTTCAATGATAGATGCTTCGACCGACCATAATGGCGTTTCAGTCAATTTTTTCAACAAGTGATGGACTCGAAAAGCGTTTCTTGTATCTAGGAGGCAGTCGTAGCGGTGAAGCTGGACAATTATCCAAGACTCTTTTAGCCTCATCTAGGAAGGGACAATGGTGGACAATGTGATCACCTTCACATAGCTTACAAGGAAATTTACATTTCCTTTTTTGTTCAGATACTTCACTTTCACTAGTTGGTGGTGTATTTTCAACATGACCAGAGGTTGATGACACTGTATTGTGCAAACAAGGAGACCAGTCCCTTAAGATCCGAGGGATGCAAGGACAATATCGATCATAGTGGTCTCCTTTGAAAATGACACATGGAGATTTAGGCTTGGATGGTGCAGTGTGTGGATTTTCGCTAGATGATGCACGGTTGCCCCTTTTTGCCTTTGGCTCCTTCTTCTTCTTTTCCTTCTTCTCCTTCCCCTTCTTCTCCTTCTTAGTCACTTGATTTTCATCTTTACCAGCTTCATCAAGCGAAGAGGAAGGAGGAGAGGGAGAAACAGACGAAGTAGAAGGTTGGGGGGTAACTCTAATATCATCTAGTTACTGACTTGATTGTTTAGGAATCACAACGTTCTGAATGACGGAGGTCGAGAAGAGCCATATTGGCAAGCCAATCGTCAATCCTGGAAGTGACAATGTGGCCATATGAGGTGCACCAACATCTCCCCAAGAGGAGAAAGGACTATGATTTCCTCCAAGGGGAAATCCTTAGTTGGTGGACTCCATTTTCCTCAACCTAATACCAACACGGGAATAGTGATATTTTTTTTATTAAAATAAAATTTAGACGCTTTGACACAACTTGTTTTTTCAATTTTTAAGAGTCGAGAAAAAAAACAGATGACTCTAGTCACCTTCAATTTTTAATGAGCTTGAAATGACAAGTGCTCAGATGGACATTTTCCTTTAAGGAGTCTGAAAAGGAACGAAAGAGACTACTCTGGAAGTCTAGACAAAGGGATTACCAAACCAATCGTAAAACTGCAGAATAATTTTTATGGTACGGCAGTCAATCTTTCCGAATGATGTGTTCAGTGCATTGCGATCAATAGGGCAGCAGGCACGGCTTCCTAAAGATAAAGGATGTAGCCTATTGTGTTCTCCCAATATATACGCGACGACACATGGGAGCACAAGTCCATACTGGCACTTGTTGTCTCAAAGAGGAGGAATCACCCAACCAGCAATGAAAGCGATAGTTACCAAGCTTTACGACGCCGAAATACGTCTCTAACCTAGACTTCTAAATGTTGTGCGTTAGGTTCCAAAGCATTTTTATGTTAATTAAATTTATTTTACACTTGATCTTGCTTAATAAATTTTCCTTTTAGGTTCACCACGTGATGTAGATATATAATTCCTAAAATGCAATCTAAGATGATAAACAATCGTTTAATCTTCTTTTTGCAATGAAAATCCTAGCTACTAAGGAAAGAGAAATGAGATTCTTTCAACATAGAGCACAAAGCACACACTAGATGCACTATCCTAAATCAAACCAACAATCAGTCTAAATGCAAATGCACATGCATGTGTTTATTTTCTGCTTTCTTAATGTGTGAATAACAAAAAGAATGCTGAGTACAAATCTGAATTTTCTTTTCAAAGCGACAGTACTAACAAATTTCTCTTCAAAACAAAAGGAAGATAATGACGACACTTTGTGGTTTCGAATTGAAAATTGTTTTTGATGCTTGAAAAACTACTATTTCAAATCAAATACAAGAGTAATAGTATAATTGACCATCAAGAACAATAGGATTCTTTTCTACGACTAAAAACGACACTTGCGACACTTCCAAATCAAGAAACGACAGTTCGATTACGCTACTTCTTTGTAAAAGAGAACTGAAAATGGTGCACAATACACAAAAACATTCATAGTTATTTGCACAATGGAGGTGGAATAATGGAAAGGAAGTGGGTTTCCACAGTGGTATACTGATCACAGACAGGAAAACTCCTGAATAACGCTGAAGAGAGTGAAGAAAAACCAAAGTCTGAAGGCAAAATTAACTTATCTAATCATCGCACCTGTTACACTGGGAAACATGGATGCATCCCACCTACTGCACATGGGAGGTGTGATGCATCTAGATTTCCTTGAAGAGAGGGTGCGATGGTACCAAGACGAGACTTTAACTTGGTTCTTGATCACAATTTGCAGCTCAGTTCAGGGATTTAGGCTGAGCATGTGATGTTCAATAAATATAAATCACAGGGGTTGATATAATGAGGTTACTAGAGCCACCACCAGGGAAATTAGAGTGTTTGCAAATCGATTATTCAGTTTATAAACAAAACTCAGAGATAGACTGAAGCAGCATTGATCTACTTTACACTTGCATAGAAAATGCAGTTCGAAGGCTAGCTGGATTGACTTCAGGCTCTCTCTGTAATTTTATAAAACAAAAAAATATAGACAAGAAAACAAGCTATTCACTCCCCAGTGGAGTTGACATTTTGTTATCGGGAAATCTAATGTCCACTCAGAGCTGCTAGTCCCACTAAGACGGGTAGCTATCTTATAAACAAACAAACCAAAACTACTTTCACTTTCCTTTATTAGAAGTAGATAAGAGGGGAACAAAGGACACCAACTTCAGTCTTGCGCTTGGTTCCTTGCTTGGTTCCTCTCCCTTTTGACAGATCTTTGCCACTCCTTCTTCGCTTACCCAGCTTTAAAGAGCACCTGTGGAATCAAAGCAGCATAATACTATCGAATAACAAAGATCTACAATCATAAACAATATAGGAAAATATATATATTGACCACACAAATGTATATATCATCAAACATACAAGAATGTGGAGGAAAGCTTTAATAGTTTTATTAATATCAAGAATAGCAAAGAGGATTACAACCCATTGTTCTGACCCAACATTATCCTCCCAGCATGAAAGCCCTTCTTCACCTCATGAAAAGCTTAGATCACCCAACACTATGATATTGCACTAGGAAACCAACAACACTTCCTTACAAGATACAAGATTCCAGCCTCTAGATCTTTTGGATGAGGGATCCAGATATAGATGATTGTAGCGGGTGAGTCAGCTTCTGGGATTTTGATTAGTGTCCTCTCTCTGATAGTTCTTGATTCCACTTGGAGATTGATGATCTCTTACTCATCCCTGGGTGAATTCAGAGAGGCAAGTGTCAGAGGAGAAGTTTCTGGAAGATTCCATGATCATCCACCTTGAAAATTGTCTCTGCAATTTGTCTACTCTTTCCCATCGCACCCTATAGAACGACTTTCCAGTATGCATCACACTTTTTGCACTCAATAGCTTGTATGGTGCAGTTTTGACCAGTTCTGAGCAGTTTTCCATGGAGAACTTCTAGGAGATGATGTAATCAGTTGATATTGTTCGTTTAGGGTGTGAGGAAACACTTTTAGAGACTTAGAAGCCCTTGGTTTATGGACATGTATGATTGGGGTTGCAGTGCCCAAAAATTTCTATAACACATCTTGAAAAAATGAATTGAAAAACTAAAAGATGACATGTCGACTCATATAAATGACACAATGCTTCACGTGTTCAGGTAAACTCAATTATGGGGGAAAAACTACTATAAATACCCAACTAGGGTATCTGCAAAACTACACAACAAAATTTCGAGCATCTCTGAAATTTCGTATGTGGTGCACGATTGTAATTTGAGAGGGGTGAATTACTAAATAGCATATGGGTACATTGATGCAAGAATAATATAAATCACATTTTTATAAGATGATTCAATGAAGAAAAAGGATTTTAATCCACATTACAGGAGGTATCAATTCAGACTCATCTACAAGCTTGGAAAAGGACAAATACTCGAATTCACCATGATTGTTGGACATTTATAGGATGTGATCCTCACAGTTAGGATGAAAAATAGTGAAGAGATTACATATGTATACCATAGAAGTATAATTCCTAGCATGGGTGAAAGGAGGAAGGTATCAGATCTTTGTTTCAAAATAGAATCATAATCTCAACATCCGTTATGAACAGCTCTCACGAAGACAAACATTATCTCAGCATACAAATTATCTCTGTGCAATACTCTATCAACGTATTCTATATAGTCATTATCATAAACCCTCTGGAGATAATATCATTATGAAGAATGATATGATGACCTTGTAGATACAATGAATATCTCTATGGAAATGCAGCAGTGACGTTCTTGGTAAGCGCAACAGTGATCTATATGAAGGAGACTAATGGTGTAGTAATAATCTAGATGAAGAAGCAGTTTTTGTACAACTAAGATGGTTATCTTAGTAGTGGCTTCAAAGAGGATTTATATTTTGGTCTTGGAGTGGAATAGTATGTCAAGGGCCAAGGTCTTGTTATTCGTCAATTGGAATCTCTATAAGAAGAATTTTTTGTGGGTTTTCCTCTCTAAGAGGGAGAGGTTTTGGCCCTGGAAGAAAGCTAATCTTTTGTTCTTTTCTCTTTCTTTTGGTAGAAGTTTGGTGAAGGAAACATGCACACTAATAATAAGAATAAGATCAGGTTAAGATAAACTGTAAAATCACCTTACAAATTGTTATCAATTCTAGAAGAACCCTACTAATACTAAATGCCCTAGATTCCTCAACACATTATTCCTTGTTTCACAATAACGTCGTCCAAATATCTTTCTCTCCCTCTTTGTACTAATACCTTGTCCTTATATACCTCCCACTATTCTTCTCTATCTCTGTCTCTCTTTCACTCTTTCCTCATCTCTCATTCTCTTCCCTTGCCTCCTTAACTCTTACTCACTCAAATGCAAAATCTCTTCTCCATCTCTCTCCTTCTCCCTCTATCTTCCTCTCTGCCCTCAATTCCTCCTACACAAAGAAAAAACCCTTCAAATTTTACTCTCTCCTCCTTCATGTGTCTCCCAGAAAAATCTTTGTCACTCTCCCTTCCCCACCCTCTTTCCCTATCACTATAAAAATTTCAAATCACACTCTCTCTTCTCCTCTTTTCCCCCGACTCACCTAATCATTCTTCCTCACTCCCTACTTCTATGCACCCCTCTCTCCGCTAACCTATGAGTCCACAATTTCATGTGTTAAAGTCCCTAGTTGTAGGTTCGTACTATGAGGAACAATTTTTAGTGTTAGGAATGCGCATATGATTTTTTTAATTGAAATATTTTGTTTTGGTGGGCAACTTACATGCATGATGATTTGGTTACTTCGAATATATGTTTGAGATAAAAAAATCATGGTGGATTGGGCTACGAATATATGAAAACATCATTTTTTGATGTTTTCATGTATATATATATATATATATATATATATAATATATAATATATAATATATATATATATATATATTATATATATATATATATATATATATATATATATATATATATAAATATATATATATATTATATATATAATATCTATATATATATATATATATTATCTTATTTTACTATACTCTAGACAAATTCATTGTCCCTGAAACCACAAGCATATATATAATAATACATGTACATTCGAAATATATAATTTTAAAAAAAGTAATAACGTTTACTATGTTTGATACATTTTTAGGTCGACATGTATCAAAATATTCAAATATATCCCTTGTTTATTTCCGTTATAATGGTTTTTGGTCATAGCCATTTAAAAGAAAATTATATGGTAGATTAAAGGACATTAAGACCCACAATCTAAGAAAAAATTATGATTTAATAATGTTAAGGCTCTTTTAGGCTACATCGGTAGCCTTGTAATCTTTAGCCTATAACAAATTTTGATTTTCTAAATAAATATAAAAGAAGGATTATAAATTTTCAAAAAATAGATATGCACACACTATGTTTTCTATAACCCTACAATTTTCTATATTAGGATTCCATCATTTAAATAATCAAAGGTTGCACTAACAGAAATATATGCATTTTAGTTTGCATGAAAAATAGCATATTAATGATAGAAAAACTCAAATTTCACATAATTAGACATGATTTATATGAAGAAAAATTACAGATTGAGAACATAACTCATTTATCTACATTTTTATATTTTAAAACCATTTTAAAATTTATTGTATAAGTGTATCTAATCATTCCTACAAGTTAATAGATTCTTTTCTTGCGGGCTTCCATTTCCATTACATTTTCATGAGAGACCATCACGAGGTTGTACCCACCCCTATGTATTGAAATATCATCTCAAATACATTAAGAAATTGTGAACGCATGGAAAGAAATAACAATAAAACCTAGCAAGAAAAAACATTGAAGAAAAGGGGTTTGATTACTACATTTGAAACAAGTAACATCACTATCAAATAAGTATTTTATCACTCAATGCAATATCTACTCATGAAGGTCAGGTCGTAAACAAATATAAGAATAAGAATAAGGTCATGGCTAAGACAAAAACCAAATTGATGAGTATGACCCCTTTTGGTTATGGAATGACCAAAATTACTCATAAATATAATTATTAAATACAATTCCACCATATTCATGAAAAAATAAAAGAAATGTTTATAAAACATTTGAATCAAATGGACTCACAGTTCATTAGGGTTTGATTACATACAAAAAACCGTGCACATATTTTATTATTTATAGAAATATGAAGATTTTATGGAATTTGGGGAAGGTTCGAGAAAATTCTATATAAACAAGTCACACCATCACAACAAATTTCAAAGAGATCTAATTAAAGAACATTAAATGTATATATGTCTAATATTATGGCAATGAAATTTAAATTTTGTTGTCAACCATTATCCACCAATATCAATGATGGTAAAATACAATAAAGTGTAATAAAATATGATCAAACATTTTTAACTATAATGAAACATAATATATTATATTTAATCATATTAAACCCCATTAATTTTAAAAAAACATAGACAAACGTATCTCAAACACTAAATATAAACATTCATCCTCAACCTTAATAAGTTTTCTATTATTATGGTGAATGTCCCCTAATAGGTAAAGAAAAAAATTAAAGAAAGCCAAACATATTCAAAATAATTTAACCAAAAATTAAAGATAATCCACCATAAATAATAAGTAACCAAACATAATCAACGTACTATAAACCACACCCAATTTATTCTTATTATAAAGAAAATAAATATAATTTTTTATAAAATAGTTAAAATAAACCCAAAGACATCATTAGACGTTAATCACATTTTAGGAGATATATATTATTTTCTGTATTCAAGCTTTTAGGAGGAAAAGAGAGGACTGGAAGAAGAGCATTGACGGAAAGACTTGTGGAAAAAAGGAAAAAAAGACTTGCGGGCTGAGCATTATTGGAAAGTTTTGGGGCAGAAATTTAAAGATTGCTGGAAAGTGTTGTGGCAGAAATTCAATCTGCTCCGTCTTTATTGCCAATACCGGAGGGAAAACAGGGTTGTGTTTTGTTCAATAGGAGGATACGAATACTTGTTCCTTTTCAAGGAAATTTAACTCCTTTTCATATTATTCTTGATTAACTGCAAGCTGGAAATCAATGTAAGGATTAAAAATATTTGCAGAACCATGATAGTTATGTTCCTTATTCTCTTCTTTTGTCACTTCATTCCTCAAAGACGTTTTCTTCCACTTGGTTTTCAGCCTCAAGTGAGGTTCTCTCACCAAATAGCATCATTTCAATCTCATGTTTTTGTTGCACCATTTGCAACCATTCATCATTAGGAAACATGATTTCATCAAACTGAACATCAACAAATTGAATTGTTGGATTCACCATAACATTTGTTGCTCCAATGGCAGTTCATTATCATCAAGAACCTTTATTGCTCCATTCATCAAATCTTCATCCATTAGTGGATGTGCACAATGGGGTTCACAAGCATCTATGTGCTCCTTATTTTCTTCTTCTGCATACTCGTTATATTCATCATCCACTTGTAGCTGAGCACAGTGGGATTCATGAGCATCTGTGCGTTCTTTCTGTGCCTATTCTACAAATTCTTTACATTCATCGTACACTTGTTGTTGAGTACACTGAGATTCACCAAACTCTTTACCTTCGACTATATTACTCATCCTTAGACTGGAAAACCTCTCAAGAGTATACCCCAAGACAATACACTTGGCTTAATTTATCCCTTATCAAGAATTTCCTTCAACGGTAACTTTAGTTCAACTAACTATGGAGTAGTCATCCTGTAAGTTTCCTTTGATGTTTGTGCTTCTCTTGGTACCAACTCAATAGAAAATTCCACTTCCCTATGGGGAGGAAACTCTGAAATATCTACTAGAAACATATCCTCAAAATGTTGTAAGACAATGTACCTCTTAAGGATTTCCACATCCTTAAAATCCTTACCCTTGTCACTAGAAATATGTGCTGCAAATAGTACACAACCCTTTTTGCAACTGCATTTAGTCTGCATAGTTGCAACTATCCTCACAGATGTAGGCTTCTTGTTTCCTTGTAAGATTCTCTTTCGCTTATTATCATCTTGGCATTCAATAGCCTTGTCATAACAATCTACTTTGGTCCTATGGAGATAAAACCAATCCATACCCAAAAACATGTTATATGATCCCAATGGAAGCACATTTACATGTGCCTATGTAGGCATACCATTAACCTCAAATGGAAAAGCTCTTACCCAATGGTGAACTCTCTTCTTAGTACCTATAGGCAACTACACCGATCAAGATTTTGCATACACTTATTTTCTAAAACCACACTTATCCACCAATTCATGATTAACATAACTATAATTCCATCCAAGGTCAATCAAAATAGAAGCAACTGAATCACAAAGATTACCTTCCATCTCAATAATATATGCCTAGTGATTCTCCTGCTTGTTGTCCACAACTACAGAAATCCGAGGAGTCCTATGACCATGATCCCCAACTGTTTATTCCTCCTTAGCTCTATATATGTGAGGCTTACCACCCTGGTACAATGGAAAATAATTCTTACAATGATCATTTCTGCAAATCCAATACTACAACAGTCCTCTACCGTCACCTCTATTTTGGTCCTCTCCAGGATGTAGTCCATGTCTCTTCTCAATTGAATTAAACTTACTTTCAGGAACAACATTCTCTTTCTCACGTGCAACTTGACGTCTTCCCCTCTTTACTGCCACTTCCCTTGAAATTTCTCATTACCCTTCAAATCACGCTTAGGCTCCTTTTTACGGTTTTATTGCTTATAAAAATGCTTAAGTTTCCTGATGGCTACCTCTAGTGTCCGAGGCTCACTAAACTCAATTCGATCTCTATATGCTACTAGAAACCCATTGATGAACCTTTGAATCTTTGATTTCTCATCCGTGAGCTAAGGAACATACCTCAACAACCCTAGAAACTTGTTATTATACTCATCATATTTCATAAACCCATCTGCAACTCATAAATCGCCTTAGCTTTGTCATGATATTACCTTTCAAATAGTACTTCTTCTTGAAGATTCTCTGAAACTCATCCCAAATCAACTCTTCTTCTTGAATTCCTTTGACATTATTCATGTCTTCCCATAAGATATATGATTTCCCTTTAAGACTAAAAGTAACTATCTTAGCTTTCATGTTCTTTGAATAGTTATACAATCTGAATAATTTATTCATCCCAAGAAACCACACCTCTACATCTTTTGACTTCTTCATCTCTCCATCAAATGTAGGGGTCTTGAATTTCTTGAACTCGTCAAGAAAGTACTCACTTCACCTATAAGGATAATGGTGATGATGTCTCCAAGATGATGTACTAAAATGAAAACTATACATATATGCCATCATGTTAGGTGTATCCATGTATTTTCCACCTCGGATTGTGTCCCCTCTATCTGACTTGTATCCTGATCGAGACTTACTACCAAATGCCCCATTAGTATTCTCTACCTATTCTTGGCTAATCCTTAGTTGTGCTTGTCTTTGCATGTATGAAAAAATATAAAGGATCATCGCATTAACATCTAATTTCTTTTCTTAAGCCATTGCTATTATTTCCTGAGGCTCAACCAACCTCTCATTATCTTCCTTGAAATTTTTTATCTCTACCCTAGAACTCCTCAATGTTTTTGCTATATTAATAGAATACGCATCTCCTTGCTACCCTACTAATCTTTAGAGAGATTCACATGAATTTTATTCCACCATTTTTCTCATTATCCTTGATTCTTTTCTTCCAGCAATAATGCCATGTCAAATAAACCAAATAGATACCATAATCAAAATCATACCCCAATGACGTTCAGGGGAGGCTTATCTCATTTGAAAACTCACTGCATATAAACACAATACATATATAATCATGATCATACTAATATTCCAACATCATGCATGAAAATACCAACTACATACCATAACCTCATGAAACACAACCATAACTTTGATAATGCATGCATAAACACATACATGTAGCCCATTTGGTCCAAGTATTGAACCTTTCTTTGATACTAATTTGTAATTTCACCTCCCACATTTACCCACATTAATTAGCTTGTCAGGGAAGACATTAGAAGAGGTCTACTATGACATGAATCAACTCCCTAAGCAGAATTCAGGAAGTGGAATCAATGGACCAAAACTTTGTTGACCTTCCTTAGGAGCTATAGGACACCTAAGAGCCAACCCACCAATCCAAGTGCCAAAACCCTAAGCCAACTTGAATGTTAAGTGAGTTGGATATATGATCACTTAAACGAAATGAAAGTGAGTGACTATAAGCCTCTTGTTGCATGGATGAACCTACCTCCAAGCAACTGCAATTTAAACTACATAGTTATATATGCATGACTCTGAGATCTCAACCACTTGTTTAGGGCTACGATCCATACGTCCGCCCATAACTTGATAGAAATTTCCAAAATAATAAATGACACAAGGACAAAGATTTTAACACAAAAACTAGAGACAAACTAGACCTGACATGGTCTAGCCATGAAACTCATCCTATCAAATACGTGGTGAATATGAAATCTATAGGTCATGAATGCATATTTGAACATAAATATCTTAAAATTATCATAGAATCATAAACAAGGTCTATTTACCTTCCATAATAGTTTTCATAACATCTATTATGTCATGCATTCAATAACCCTTCATTTTCCAAACAAATATGATAATATCCATGATTATAATTTGTCATAAAACCATACATATAAAAAACATTTAACCAAATAAATAACAATGATAGAACAACCATTAAAGCCACATAATAATAACTACATTTTCTCATAAAATACAAGAGGAAACTCTTATTAACTTATGGAAAAGGCAACCATGTCACAAACATGCATGTACCAACTAACGATAGATTAGGTTGAACCAAATATCTCATTAAATGAATCATCCTTGTGCAATATTCTAAGCATGAATGTGGGATCTCATGGGATAAACCAATCCATAAAAAACAAAGAGAATCTAGAAGGTAAATACCCTCCATCCTCACCCTACCATGATCTCACCTAAACCTTTCTCAAGATCACAAAACCAAACAAAACTTGGATGCCTTGGAATTCCTTCACCATCCCTTGAGGAATTTTCCTATCTCCACCCACTTGTTGAGGGCTTCCCAGAGAAAACCATCTACGCCCACAACCGTAGGGATTTTCCTGAGACCACTACACCCGTATCCAAAACGTTTCAAAAATCGAAAGATCAACCGAGACTAAATCTCATCACACCATGACTATCTAGTAATGGGAATGCAAGGCTAAAACCATTGTCCAACTAAGAAAGACACATGCCAATGATAGCAAATGAAATAAATACACAGATGTATATACCATGCATGTCAAAACCAACCGGAAAATAATATATGTAACCTAATACCTGCAAGTATTCCCAATGAAGTTTCCTGATCCAACTTTCCATTGCATGATCCTTGCTTTCCTTTTCTTTCTTTTCCTTCCTTTCCTCTTCTTGTCCCTTTTTTATTGCTTTCTTTCTTTCCCCTCTTGGTTCTCTTTTACTCCCTTGAAACAAATTCAAAGTCTCAACTCTAAAAAACACCCCAAATTGATGCTTTCATGTTGTATTATTGTTGTTGCCTCTAATCTTTTTATTTTTCCTACACTTTCCTTCAATTTTTTCCTCACATGAAACATGTGACCTTTCACCTTCCTTTTCTCCTAACTTCCTTTATTTCTTTATAAAGAAAATTCCTATAATTCCTTTTGACAATGCCTTTACTAATTTCCCCTTACCCATATTAAACAACAAGTGATTCCCACTAGGATACTTTTCCCAACATTCAACTTGGAATACATGTCCCATGACCTTGGTCTTATTTTTCCTTTATTAACTTTATTACATGAACTTTTAACCTGGGGTTGTCACACATCCCCCCTCCTCTCTCTCTATCTCTATATATCTCTCTTATTCCTCTTCATTTGTCTCTTTCGTCCCTCCTCTCTCTCCATTTTTACCGCTGACCCTATATATTTTCATGTATGTGCCTCTCTCTCTTCTCCTCTCTCTTTCATCCTCTAACACCCACCTCCATATTTTTCTCCATCTCCCTCTCTCTCTTATTCTATATGTACCCTAACTCCCTCATTCACTCTCTCTCCCCCATCTCTCTCACTCTCTCTCTCATCTTCCCCTCTCTGTCCCCCTCTAGATGTATGTATATATCTTTGTCACCACCTTTCTCCTTCTCTCTCTCTTGCTCACTTCTCCTCTCTTGTTCTCTCATTTTCTACTCTCTCTCTCTCTCTCCCTCTACCACCTTTCTATCTCTCTATCCCTCCCTCCCTTCACTACATTAAACAAAAGTGCAACTATGTTCTGTACTTGTCCATCTAATTTTGATCATTTCACTTGTCAAGAAAAATAAATATTATTTTTATAAAATTATATGAATAAATTTCTTGCTCATTTCATAGGTCTAGGGAAGTCAAAGAGTCAATATTATGTTAAACATATCTTTATGAGCATTTATTCAATGCACATGGGTCAACCTAGTGTCAAGAAGCCCTTCAAGACAAACACTATTCTTCAACAAAGAAGATTACAAGAAAAACAATGAAGAGAGCATCATGTCTGTCTGCAAAAATGAATTAAACAACTAAACGGTGACATGTCACCTCATATAAATGACACAATGCTTCACTTGTTCAAGTTGGCTCAATTATGGAGGACATACTACCATAAATACCGAGCTAAGGTATCTGCAAAACTACACAACATAATTTGGGACATCTGTAAAATTTCTTATGTGGCGCACGACTATAACTTTTTATGGGTGCATGACTGAATTTTGGATGGCTAAATTTGTGTAGGAAGAACATAACTCGCATTGTTCTGAGATGATTCAGTGAAGAACAGGGACTCCAATCTACATTACAAGAATGTATCAATTCACACTTATCTACAAGATCAAATAAGGACAAAGACTCAAACTCACCATGACTGTTAGACGTTTATAGGATGGGATATTAACAGTTAGGATGAGAAAGAGTGAAGCAATTGCAGATTTATACCACAAAAGCATAAGTCCTGGCATGGGTGAAAGGAATAAGGTCTCAGTTCTTTGTTTTAGAATACAATCATAATCTTGGCAACCCTAATGACCAGCTCTCACAAAGACATACACTATCTCAGCATACAAATTATCTCAGTGAAATACTCTATCAACATATTTTACATAGTCATGATCATAAACCCTACGAAGATAAGGCCATTATGAAGAATGATATGATGACCTTGTAGATAGAATGAAGATCTCTGTGGAAATGAAGCAATGATGTTCTCAGTAAGTTGAGCAATGATATAGATTAAGGAACACTCATGGTGTAGCAGCGATTTAGATGAAGAAGCAATTTTTATACAACTATGATATTAATCTCAACATTGACTTCAAAGATGATCAACGTCTTGGTCTTGGAGTGACATAGTATGTCAAGGGTCAAGGTCTTAGTATTCGTTAATTGGAATCTCTATAAGAATAATTTTGTGCTGGTTTTCCTCTTCAAGAGGGAGAGGTTTTGTCCCTGGCAGAAAGCCAAACATCTTGTGTTCATTTCTCTTTGTTTTGGTAGAAGATTGATGAAGGAAACACACACACTAATAATAAGAAGAAGATCAAGCTAAGATAAATTGTAAAAGAACTTCACAAATTGTTATCAACTCTAGAAGGATCCTACTAATACTAAATTCCATATATTCTTCAATATAGTATGAGAGCTAAGGTGTTGAAGTCAAAGGAAGGGTAGTAAAAAGAGACATCAAAGCAAGGTTTAAGGGTTCAAGGATAAAGTCTACAAAAAGCAATCTACAACAACAAAGAATTTTTTCCTATACAACCTTCAACAATCTATAATACTCATAGTCTCGGTATTATACTATTGAGATCTCGATGCGATAGTAGGATTATGAAACCCCACTCAAAGAATTAAGTTTTGATCACAAGTACTTGAAACTCAAGTTCATGACAACAATTTTCACTTCCTTTCACAGTCTTGGTCTATACCACAGGGATATCAATATAGAATGAAGGTGTTCGATGATGGGTCTCCACTATAAAATGATCATTAGGGAAAACAACATCAAGACCTTTGGTTCTACATAATGATTCAAGAATCCATAATCCACTTATGTGATAGAAAGACAATGCCACCTCAGGTTAATCAACATTTTGTTAATCATAAGTATTAGAAGTAGAAGGTGAAGAAATTTTAAGACAAGAAGGCAAGCTTCATACCGTTTCATAGAGGATCTCATCTGAAGGAAGCATCAATGCATCTTCTTCAACCACCATTAAAGAAATCAAGGAGAATATTTCATCTTCACATGACAAGTAAGTATCTTTTCAATTTATATATTTGATTATATGACATCTATAGGTTGGATGGGTCAACAAGGTTCATTGCAAGAGGAAAGAGGATAGACATAATACTCTAAGTAGCTAAATTCATTAAAAATATCAACAATTCTCCTATGAATTTATGGAAAGTGATGCTCATGAAAGATCCCCTCACATAGAAATGTTGGGGACATAAAAGTGATGTAGGTGATAAACTCATTCTCTAAACATGCATTGAAGAATGTCACATGGAGCCTATTCTTCTTGAGAGTAAAAATGGATGTTGGATATCTTGATAAGATCTAATTTACAATACCTAGGAAGGAAAATAATCATCATCATTCTAATTGACAGGTAAAGAAACAAATGTCAATGAACAAGAAGGTTACCTAATTCAAGAATTTGTGGTCTGTATGCTATAAGAGAAAGACAAGTTGATGGCAAAAATATTGAAGGTTTAAAGAACTCAACCATGTGTACAAAGGAAAGGGAAGGTTGGTCCTCAAAGAAGATAGAATAAGTATAGCTAAGATTCAATGCTATAAAAAAAAATTGGAATCTCATACCACTGAAATATGGAGGAAGATGAAGAAAAGGGCCAAGGAAAGAGGGAGTAACAAATCTCTCCTATGAGTAAGATAATATCCCTCAGAAAAGGGTCATATTCAAATTCAAATTAATTAAATAATATATTAATTAATTATTAATTAAATTATATTAATTATTTAATTTAAATAAAATTAATTATAATATTTAATAAGTTGAATTAAATTAATTTTTAATTCTTAATAATCTTAAATATATCAACAGAAGATTATATTAATTAATTAAATAATTAATTTCATTAATTATACTAAATTTTAATTAATTAAAAATTAATATTATTTAAATTAATTAGGATAAATTAAATAGAAAAATTTAATAAATTTATTCCTAAATAAACAAGGAATAATTAGGGTTTCTAAGAGGATTAATTATTAATTAATTAATTATAATCATAATTAAATTTATTAATCAATATATAGAAGAGAAAGTAGGATTGTTCTTTTGAATCTGATAAATAAAAATTAAATTGATTTACAAAACAAAAAATTAATAAGTTTTAGATATAAATTAATAATAAAAATAAAAATAAAGTATTTTATATTAATCAATCAAATAAAAAAATTATAGAATTAAATACATTAAAATGGTACATTAAATAAAATAATTTAAAATTAATTTAATTAAAAATTACATTATTAATTAAATTAAAATTGTAATAATTAAATAAAAAATTCAAAATTCATATTAAATAGTTAAATAAAATTAACTAAACTAAATGAAATAATCAATAATGAGATAAATTGAAATAATCCTGTGTCGGCTCTTATATAAAATTAGGGTTCTTGATGTATTTATTCCCAGGTTTATGTCTTCTTATCTCAACAATCTTTCATTCTTTTCTATCTTTCTAATTTGTCCTGATGATGGACCCCCTTTGGGGTTTGAAACGTCGACTCAATGAACAAAAGACTGTGGACAATCCGGATCATACCACTGCAAAAAACATCCACAGAAGCCTAAAATCTAACAAAGGGTCATATCATAAGCTCCTAAATTTTATGTTATAAGATATGACAATGATAATAAGATGCATCATTGAATCATGGAAGCATTAGAAACAAGAGATTGTGACATCACAATGAGAATAATAAAGGAAAAAATCCATCAAAGACAAACATGTATGGTATATAGCTCTTGGGAAATGCAATGAACATTGAAGAAAAGAAAGGAGTCATGTAAGGCTCATCATACATTGAGTCAAATAGGAAACATCTATGAATTGGGGATATGCAAGATCCTAAAAATTCTCTAATAGAATCGCCATCAAAGGGTTTTCTAATATAGAGCAGAAGCAGCAATTTCAACAAGAATTTGAACCTATGGAATCCATGAGATAATGATGTGATGACATAAAGAAGGTCAAGGAATTGAAGATCTCTTCAATCAGGGAAGCTGCTAGAAGAAGCCTCGATGAACTGAAGGTAAGGTAAGGTATGTATGCTTGTGTTTAATATTATAGTGTCATGTTGTATAGTTGTAGGTAATATGGATTTTTTCTTCTATATTAAGAAGCATGATCAAGAAAAAAGGGATCTATTCCTCTAAAAATATGCAGTAAGGCATAAGTTACACTAGATGAAATCAACACAATATCTCCTCATATGAATTATGAGGTGATTAACTAGAGTAAAGAAACTTTGGTTTAAATCTAACAAATATATTGTGAGATAGGTAACCATGATGAAGGAAATCAACATCCAAAACACCAAGAAGATTTGACTAGGAAATATCTAATGAAATTCTGAAAAGAATGAAGACCCTTGATAATGGATATCTTTGGGATATGTGACAATATGTGTGCAGGATGATGATACTTACAAGAAGATGTGATGATGAAGATCCATCTTGTAAGGTATGATTTATTTTAATATAATGTTTTAATTTCTTGAATAATACATAGATGAGCTCATGCAGGGCTACCAAAATAAGAATTGTAAGTACAAGTGGAACCAACATTCATGCACTAGATGGAAACCCCTTAAAGAAGCATTAAGAGAAAAAAATTAGCCATATGAACAAGGCTCCATATATGTACCAAGAAGGCCACCTTACATGAAGAAAGGAATGAAAAGACAGAATAAGGAGGAAAGTGATCGATGATTTTTGGCCTACAAGGAAGAAGCTCAACAAAATTTCATGGTATCAAGGAGATAAGTTGATCAAACAACTGAAGCACCCACAAAGAAAAATTTTATATTATATAGAAGAGTCCCTAGGTATGAGGGAGCTCTGACAGGTCCGTGATGAAGAGGGAGATTGAATTCAAATCGCCCCTAAATACAATGGAGTCACAATTGTGTTTTTCCATGTCATGTGTCATGCACTAGACCAGGACTAACAATCGTAAGTCTAGATGAAGGTCATGAATGGAAATGTAGACACATGATAGACACAGCATTCTTGTCTTCACTTGGTAAGAAAGAATGGGTGGATTGGGTAATCATTTGGCATCTCTAATCTTTAAGGATGTGTAAGGCATCCAAGATAAGAGTATGCAAGAGGATCGATATTCTTTGAGGGCAGGGAACCAAAGATAAGGGTAGTCCTATAATGTCATACACAGTGAACACCCAGGTGGATATGCACCTTGAGAGACAATGATGAAGGTGTCTGTAAATCATTGGTCTCGCCAACATTGTAGATCATGGTCTCATGGAGAGATGGAGTTGTTAGTCAAGGACTTGCACTATGACAATGTTGATTGATATGATTCTATATAGATGGGATTACCAATGTGTTTCTTCTTATGAGAAATTCTTTAGATTGAGAATAACCAAGTACCATTGTAAATACATCCCTAGTTAAGAGGGAGTGTTGAATAAAAATATAACTAGGTTCAATATTTATCAATGTAATTCGGCCCTTTGTACTTTTCAATAAAAAGAAATATTATTTTTATAAAATTCCATGAATGAGTTTCGTGCTCATTCCATAGGTCTAGGAAATTCAAAGAGTCAATATTATGTTCAAGAGTTCTTAATGTCCATTTATGTAATGTACATGTGTCAACCTAGTGTCATGAAGTCATCCAAGACAAACACCATTCTTCAACGAAGAAGAATACAAGCAAAATCATGAAGAGAACATCATGTCAGCCTGTAAAAATGAATTAAAAAATTGAAAGATGACATGTCGACCCATATAAATGACACAACACTTCACTTGTTCCAGTAAACTCAATTATGGGGGACAAACTACTATAAATACCCAACTAGGGTATCCGCAAAACTACACAACAAAATTTCGAACATCTCTGAAATTTCGTATGTGGTGCATGATTGTAATTTCAGAGGGGTGCATGACTAAAAATTGGATGGGTACATCGATGCAAGAATAATATAAATCACATTTTTCTAAGATGATTCAGTGAATAAAAAGGATTGTAATCCACATTATAGGAAGGTATCAATTCAGAGTCATCTACAAGCTTGGAAAAGGACCAATATTCGAATTCACCATGATTGTTGGACATTTATAGGATGTGATCCTCACAGATAGTATGGAAAACAATGAAGAGATTACATATGTATAACATAGAAGTATAATTCATAGCGCGTGTTAAAGGAGAAAGGTATCAGATCTATGTTTTAGAATAGAATCATAATCTCGACATCCGTTATGAACAACTCTCACAAAGACAAACACTATCTCAACATACAAATTATCCAGCGCAATACTCTATCAACATATTTTATATATTCATGATCATAAACCCTCCGAAGATAAGGTCATTATGAAGAATGATATGATGACCTTGTAGATACCATGAATATCTCTATGGAAATGTAGCAGTGACGTTCTCGGTAAGCGCAATAGTGATCTTGATGAAGGAGAACTAATGGTGGAGTAATGATCTAGATGAAGAAGCAGTTTTTGTACAACTAAGATGATTATCTTAGTAGTGGCTTCAAAGAGTATTTGTGTCTTGGTCTTGGAGTGGAATAGTATGTCAAGGGTCAAGGTCTTGGTGTTCATCAATTCAAATCTATATAAGAAGAATTTTTCGTGGGTTTTCCTCTCCAAGAGGGAGAGGTTTTAGCACTGGAAGAAAGCTAATATTGTGTTCTTTTCTCTTTGTTTTGGTAGAATTTTGATGAAATAAACACACACACTAATAATAAGAATAATATCAGTTTAAGATCAATTGTAAAATCAGTTCACAAATTGTTATCAAGTCTAGAAGAACCCTCCTAATACTAAATGCCCTAGATTCTTCAACACATTAGTCCTTGTTTCACAATAATGCCGTCCAAATATCTTTCTCTCCCTCTCTTTGGACTAGTACTTTGTCCTTATACACCTCCCACTATTCTTCTCTGTCACTGTCTCCCTGTCACTCTTTCCTCATCTCTCATTCCCTTCCACTACCTCCTTAACTCTTACTCACTCAAACGAAAAATCTCTTCTCCATCTTTCCTCCCTCTCCCTCTATCTTCCTCTCTCCCCTCAATTCCTCCTACACAAAAACAACCCCTCCAAATTTTTCTCTCTCCTCCTTCATGTGTCTCCCAGAACAATCTTTGTCAATCTCCCTTACCCACCCTCTTTCCCTTTCGCTCTAAAAATTTCAAATCGCACTCTCTCTTCCCCTCTTTTCCCATGATTCACCTAATCATTCTTCTTCACTCCCTACATTTTCTTTCTCTCCCATTTTCTTTCTCTCCCATTCTCTCTCACATTATCCCCCTTGACTTATCTATGTGACCCTTTCTCGCCTAACCTATGAGTCCACAATTTCATGTGTTCAAGTCCCTAGTTGTAGGTTCCTACTACGAGGAACATTTTTTAGTGTTAGGAATGCGCATATGATTTTTTTAATTTAAATATTTTGTTTTGGTGGGAAACTTACATGCATGATGATTTTATTACTTGGAATATATGTTTGAGATAAAAAAGCATGGTGGATTGGGCTACGAATACATGAAAACATCATTTTTT
>APFE031396898.1:156499-172269 GCA_000404065.3 Pinus taeda | reverse complement strand
CTTAAAGTCTACATCCACAACGTGGTAGCTGAGCCCACAGATCCAGGTCAGCTCAAGAAGTACAAAGGAGAAATGGAAAAGTCAAAGAGAGTGATCCTCAATGGAGTGAAGGATCATGTGGTCTGTCACATCGCTAGCAGAGGGACTGCTAACGAGATGTGGGATGTGTTGTCTATGCTATATCAGGGATCTTCCAAGCAGCGGAAGATGTACCTTGAGCAGAAGATGAGATCCATATAGATGCAGAAAGGGGAATGCATAGATTCGTTCCTCACGAAGCTTCAGGAGCCTGAGATGAACTGGCAGCTATGGGGTCCACACCTCAAGGATCTGAGATGGTTAGACTGGCCCTCAATTCAGTCTTAGAGAAGTGGCAAGTCTTTGTCCAGAGCATCTTGGGCAAGGCGACTTTGCCAAATTGGGATGAGATGTGGGCAGCTCTTAAGCAAGAGCAGTTGAGGAGAGACTTGGCCAAGTGTAAACTTGATGGAAGCAGCAGCAGTGGGTCGAAGCCCAAGGAAGAGGAAGAGAATGCAACCCTCGCATCCAAGGGACAGCAGGAGCAGCAGAGGCAGAAGAAGGACGTCTCAAAGATTAAATTCTTCAAGTGTGGTGAAATGGGTCACTACGCAACACAATGTCCTCTCAAGAAGAAGGAAAAAGATGAGAAGCATGATCTGAAGGCCACTACCATGAAGATCGAGGAGGATGAGTTTTCCATGACAACCAAGATTCCTCCAAGAGGGAAGTGGGCTGATTTAGAGCTATTGTTCGAAAGAGCTACAGTTGGGCAAAATCCTTCAGAAGCCCACCTCTCGGATCAATTCATTGCTACAGGAGCCCAGATCAGAAGTAGCAAGATGGACCAGTGTCAATTGGTGCAGAGGAATGTCAGAGTGATAGTTGCAGTGGCTAGGAGCGCCAGAGACTGAGCAGCGCAGAGCAGACTTGGCAACAGTGCAATTGGCACAGAGCAGAGGTCAGCAACAACGCAGAGGCTTCAGAGGGTCGATGCAGAGACTGGCATTAGTCAGACTCCAGCAACGAGATGCATCATACTGAACACCAGTTCAGTAATTTGGGATGCTTTTCCATTGCTGATGCAGTAACACTAGCAGTAGGAGAAGGTTGCAGTGCAGATGTAGTATTGGCAGTGGCAGTGGCAGTGCCATCAGCAGCACAAATGCAGAATTGAGAGGGAGTTGCAGTATGGATGCAATGTTGACAGTGACAGGGTCAGCAGCAATACAGATGCAGCATTTGCGCAGTAGTTGATCAGCAGTGATGTCAGACATTAGTAGCGCAGAAGGAGATGTTACAGAACAGAGTGATGCTTCAGTAGGTTGCTTGCTAAACACATTCCTCGCTAAGAGAGAGTGCTGATTTCTAGTAGCATCGGATGTGCTCTAAGTCTCAAATTTTGCAGGGAGGCTTAGACACATGCATTCTCCAATACCTAGAAATCGTTTTGGGAAATTCCACTCGGAGACAGTTTTATTAAAATAATTAATTATTTTTAATGGGACCTGTCGACCACTATATGTCAACTACCCATAGCAGTACACCACCTTTTCTTCGCCAAAGGGATAGCGCTTGATTGACGTGTTCATGCCATTCGACAGTCATCGTCAACCTGATCATGTTATGTTGTAAACCTAGTCTGTATGTATAAATTGTAAATAATCTTAGCAGAGTTGAATCATGTATGTAAATTGCCTAGGTGGACTTAATTTTCTAGTGATAATCTACGTTCCGGAAGGTTTTTTGTCTCACCGATCCATGATCGGCAGGTTTTCCTTCAGCCTAACCCCAAAACCAGACATGAATTTTGTCATTTAGAATCTTTAGGGAATCCTAGTGCGTTGATCTGCTAGATTATACGTTGGTCGCAGAACTGGGTGATCTATAGGGTCTATGTCAATGGGTTTCCCTTCGGATGTAAATTGTAAAAAGTCATTGATGTAAGTGTCTTGAGGTTAGGAATGTTTTTTAATCCCTTCAGAAGGTCCTAAGTCCTAGATCCTAGTTGATTTTTTCCAAAGGGCTAAGTTCGAGGATCCAAAATAAAAATATAAATAATAAAAAATAAAATTAAAATAACTTAAAAAATAATAATAAATAATAATAAATTAAAATAAATTAAAATAAATAAATAAATAATTAAAAAATAATAAAATAATAATAAGTAAATTTTTAGAAATAAATGCAGAATTTTAATTTTTAAAAATATTAAAATGCATTTAAAAATTCGACGGGTGAGATTAAAAGGGATTTTGATCCTCATCGACGGTCGAGATCATTTTGACATGGATCACTCGAACTAGCAGTTGGGAGTTTTTCCTTTAAATAGGGTGCTAGGGGTCATTTGAGATGAGTTTAGATCTAAGAGTCTGGTGCTAAAGAAAGCTCTCTTGTAGTCAGTTCTTGTGCAATAAAGAAAGACTTTGGAGTTAAAAATCTTGTTGGTGTTACTCTTCTGGAAATGCTGTAAGATTGTTTTATTTTTCTGCATAATTTTATTTTCAGCCATTGATGATAGCTTAATGAAGATTGATCTAGGCACAGGTATCTTGCCTGATCTTTGGGGTTTGAATGATAGTTTAGATTCTGAAATATAGTGGTAGGTATCTCCATTTGATCTGGGTTTCACTATTGTTTTCTCCCTCTATGTTAATGGTTGATTTTAAGCTGTGCATGAAATCCTTTTTTTTAGATTACCGGGTGTTAGGGGAAGTTCTCCGCTGAACCAACCAACTCCCGGATTGTGTTTTCTGAGAGAGCCCAGCCAGTTCTTGATCTCGAGCTTATCATTTGAATTTTTTTATGAATGCATGCAGGGTTTTCTGAAGTATCTCACATTAAATTCAAATTCTGAAAATATGACTGTGGGTTATTGACAAATCTGGCTTCTAAAGAGTCGAAAATCTGTAAATACTGTAAATTTTTAGCTAGTTTTAGGGTTTTTCAGTTTTGTTTTTGGCACATTTTACTTCTGGGTTTTCTTTTTTGCCATTACAGGTTGCAGGTACAGATCTTGAAAATTTTCGGGGTTTTCATTAGACAAATCTGAATGCAGGGAAAATTTAAAATTCACTGGAGAATTTGTAAGGTTTTTCTGAAGAAATTTGAGATTCTCCAAGCTATCTGTCTACTGGGGTTTCATTTAAAATTGCTTTCCAGGAATATCAACCAGCAATCTTGCATTCCAAGGGTTTTAAGATCATTCATTTTCATATCTAAATTTTTTTTATGAGGGTTTCAAGAAATCTGAAGGAGAGCAAGCTAAAAAAATAATTTAAGATTTCTGGAAAACATTTAGAGGAAGTTTTTATGTTGCCTGAGGTTATTTTTCTAGTAGAAAATTCTGAATTGCATATGCTGTCTTGGGGTTTTCAGCTCCTCTCACTCTGCTGCAAATCAAATCCCAATCTCCACACAGCTGTTCCATTATCTGCCTTTCCTCCCCCCATCAATTTACCAAAAGTCCCCACTCAGTCACCTCCTTCACGCTGCTCTCCCTCTCCCGTCGAGCTATCAAACCTGCAAAATAAAACCTCTGCCCCCTTCAACACAGCAAAAAACATTCCCACGCATTTCCCCTTGCTGTCTGCAATCTCCAGCTCCAAACTTACGTCATTTCCCTTGCTGCCAGAACTGCACCCAAATCTGCAATCCGTCCAACCTTCACGCCAACAATCCCTTCACGCTGCAAATCCTGCATCCATTCTCATTCACGCTGCCAATCCCTCTGCTACCATTACCTCAATCTTTCCACGCATACCTGCACGCATTTCAGTTGTCCGTCGGCCCATCCTGCAAGCTGCGTACCCAGCTCTTCTTATCGCTACTTTCGAGCTGCCATCGAGTCTATCACCCGCACTTTCCATTGTTGCTCTAGTCGCAGTGTTTTCCATCGTCGTTCGCCCTTGGCCATCGAGGTTTTCTCTCTACTGCATTTTCTTGCAATCTTCGCTGCCGTTAAATGTCCAAGCGTACCTGCAAACAAGCATTTTGATTTTTTTATTTTGGTATGTTTTGATTTCATAGGGTTAGCGTAGGTGATTTATTTGATTTCTGGGATGTATATGCGTTGGTAAAAGTTTAGTGTAGGCTGTATTTTTGGTTTTAGCTTTAGTTTTTTTTTTTTAGTTTCATTTTTAGTTTAAGTTTAGATGCTCTTAGTGTATTTTGATATGATGAATGAATAAAAAAAAAGATAAAGTTCTTTTCTTTAAAGATTTGATTCAGATTTAAGTTTAGAATTAGATATTTTTTTTTGTTTTGTTTTGTTTCATTCATGAAAAATAAAACAAAAAATTTAAAAAAGGGTTAGGCTTTAGGATTTTTTTAGATTTAATTTTTAAAATTTGATTTTAAATAATATAAAAATCATAAAAGTTGAAAATAAAATTGTTTCTCATTTTTTTTTTTTAGATTAGTTTCAAGGTTTTGTTTTGTTTTATTTTTTTTTTATTTTTTTTTAATAAAAAATCATAAAATCATAAAATTATTAAATCTATTAAAACAAAATTCTTTTTTTTGTTTTGAGTTTTATTTAGAATTTCGATTTTAGTTTTTTTGACTTATTTTATTATTGTTAGTTTTTAAATTTAATTTCATTTGTATATATTTAAATTTAATTTTTCATTTAGTTTAAATTCAGATATGGTGTGCCCCTGACCGCGCTCAGCATTGCCAGACCCTGCTGCTCTGCGCTCATTCCTTTCCTGCAGACAACCGTAAGCTCCATGTCACTACCTCAGGGGGAGGGGGCTGCGCCTCCCCCAAAGGACGATGGAGAGCAACACAACAATGAGGAAAACGACAACAACAATATGCAGACTGACAGGAATTCAGACAAAACTTCCCATCAAGGCGATGTTCACGACAAAAAAGAACGCCGCAAAGCCACTTCGTCGACATGCAAGCCGGTCGCTGCAGTCAAGCTGAAAGTCGAGTTTCCAAGCCACAGAATCAACACCAGAATTCAGTTCATGAAGGATCATGCGCTAATAGGCAAGTTCATAGGACTATGGCCAACTAAGAAGGCGCTGAGAGGTTGGATCGCCTCCAAATGGAACCCTAAAGGTCACATTACCCTGCAACTAGGGCCTAAAGGCTTTTTTACAGCCATTTTTAACTGTTTAGAGGACAAAAACAGGGTTATGGATGGCGGACCATACTTCTTTAATGCAGCAGGTCTGTACCTCAGAGAATGGGTTGAGCGCTTCAATCCTGATAAGGAAGATCTTAGCTGGGCTCCGGTTTGGATTAGGCTTTATTCGCTCCCTGTGGAGTACTGGGAGGAAGATTCTTTACAGGAAATAGGAAATGCACTGGGAGAGTTCATCAAAATAGCAGAGGAGACAAAAATCAGCCACTACACATCCTATGCTCGAATCTGTGTCTACATGCACCTCAATCAAGCCCTACCAGACGCGGTAAGTTTCTTTCATGATGATATCGAATGGATCCAACCTATTGATTATGAGCATGTTCCGTTTAGGTGTAGGAAATGTCATGATCTAGGTCATTTATTCAGAGATTGCCCTCAAAATAAGTCTGCATCTTCCCAGCCGACCTCGGACAAAACTACTCCTGATGGATTCTGTTAAACACACATGGGGAGCGAGAAAGATAGGAAAGATAAAGCATGCAGTACAATTTTTTATTCACAAATGATGTATATTTATGGTACATTATGTGACCATTGGGATTCACATCCCAAGGTCTCTTGGACTGCTTTGTCCATTCGGCTTCCACTCTAACCCATTTAGGATTAGGTGTCCAACATTCCCCCCCTTAATCCGAAGGGTTATGTATGAGTCCAAGAAAAGAGTTGTAATACAAAAATGTGCAAAAATGCATGGCAACACTAGGCTGAATGTGCTCTATGAAATGTTGGTATAATAGGCGGTGGTTTAAGGATGGCCACCAACACTGGAACGCTTAGTGCAGTTCCCGGAACTCTTCCAAAACTGGCAAGAAGCTGAAGTCTTCTGCTAGAGGAAGTGATCCTATTGTTTTAAAGAGGGAAACCTTCAACCATAAAAGGGAGGCCTCACCCCGTATAAAAGGTAAAACTTCAACCTGAAAAGGGAAGTCTCAACCTGTGATGGTTTAAGGATGACCAACAACTCTGGAATGCTTATGCAATTCCTGGAACTCTTCCAAAACTGGTAAGAAGCTGGAGTCTTCTGCTAGAGGAAGTGTTCTCAATTTTGTTCCTGGAATTCTTCCAAAGCTGGCAAGAAGCTGAACTCTTCTGCTAGAGGAAGTGTCCCAGATTGCCAATTGAAGGCATGTTCATGGGCATCTTTGTCTCTGGCTACAACTCTGAAACTGGTGTGGTAGGTTGTGGCTCAGGCTCGCTTGATGTGTTTTTGAAGCTTATAGATGACCGTCATTTCCCCCCCCCTATCAGATACAAGGTGAGATGATGTAGAAAACTCAACTGCAAGACTGTTCAATATTCTGGAACAAGTTCTAACATGTGTTTGAAATATCTTCTTGGCTGTTGATGCCCATTGCCAAGAAGCGATCCATCCTAGATGAATTTTTGTTCTTGCAGGACGTTTGTTTTTGAAACATCTGTTTGAAGAATGACTGGTTTTATTACAGTGCTTACATGGATGAAGATCAAAACAGTGATCTTTCAGATGGCCAACTCGGTCACAGTGTTGGCATTTCACGATCTGTTGTTGTTGTTGTTGCTGTGGAAGAGGAGCAGAGTCTAGAACAACTGAAGCTGAACTATCATGAGGAGCAGGTGAACTGTCATGAATGAAACCAACACTCTGAAACTGAATGGGCTTGGAGTAGTCTGGAACATGAAAGGACAAGTCCTTATCATATCCAAGACCAGTTCTGTGCGTGTTGTGGACAAGTTGTTCCCAAGGTCTGATGATGGGCTTGGGAAGTGCAGACTGAACTTCTGCATCTGCATGTAACCTTGCTGCTTTGTTTGGTACTAAATCTGAATGAACTGTAACATGCTGCTGATGGCTGGTTGTCTCAATGTTCTGAACAAAAACAGGTTCAAAATGGTGTCTATTTTGATGTAGCTCTTCTTGCTGTAGCTGTGATTCAAGCTGCAAAAAATCGATCTTTTCTTGTACATTTTGCAAGCAAGTTTGAATGTTAAAAAGAGTTTCCTTACTGAATTTTACCATCCCATCAACAGTGGAAAAGATTAGACTATTTAATAATTGTAATGCATCATCAATGTGCTCCATTTAATGACAATGTTGCACAAATATCTCACACAATGCCAAATAACCGCAACTTTAAAGAATATAGACAACCCCAATGCTTATGAACATTGAACTCTGTCGTTCCAATTAATCCTCCAATTGATGAGGGTGCCCTTTTAACAGCTCAGACCACATTAATAGAAGTGTCTCAGTTCTTTGATGGAATGGATGAGGATGAAAATCTTTGAAATACCAATGGACATGAGAAACCTTTGGATGTGCCTCTAAAGTGTGGGCAATCCTTAAAGCTGTTGAATTTTGTTGTTGTACACGAAGGTGCAGGGTCTTTATGCCACGAAGAATCAAGTACGCTGCACTTGGACTTAATACTCCTCCCAAGTCATTGTGCAAAGCACGTACTGTGCCAATAACCTAGTTTGAACCACTCAAACTGCCTGCAAGAACATCATTATGACCATGGAGGAAGCAGAACCCATAATTCGACAGTTATCATTGTTGATTTATCAAGCTAAGGAGCTTCACTATGACAGTGCTACTATGATCATGAAATTGAAGGCTCAGATACAAGTGCTGGAAGATCATGCAAATGCTGCAACTATACAAAGTACAACATTTGGACAATTGGCTGCAGAAGCTGTGCCCAAGGGTCTTTACTGTTTTGGCACAATGCTATCTAAGGAATGGTCCAAAAATCATAAACTACAAAAATAGCAGAATCATTCACCTAAACTCGCAGATAATAAATTATATCACTTCTGTGTGTTTTCCGATCATGTGCTTGCTACATCTGTAGTTGTGAACTCCACAGTTCAGAATGCTGATTATCAGAATGCCAATTGAGGAACAACAGACCAGACAAACCATTTAACTCAGGAAATGCTTCTCCTCCAGAGGATAGCTGATGGCGATGCCACCACCACCAAAAGCCATGCCGTGATTGAAGTGTGTATTGGCAGAGTGGCTCTCAGAGGAGCTTCCAATGTCATGCATCTCAGCGGTGTCATACTTACTCAAAACCTTCATCAAATTATAAACATTGAAAATTGTATCATCGTCCCCAAGAACAAACCACCAGACATTCTGCAAATGGAGCTTAAAAGTCTCTTGAACAATTCTGGCGATTCGAACGCCGGAGGGGTGTCCCGTCGGATTAGTGTAAGAGAAGTGAGAGGTGTCGTCAGATAATTTGATGGGCGGCAACGTCTCAAAATCGTGAAATTTCCTTGTTGTTTCAGATATCCTACAAGAATTAAGAAGATAAGAATGACCAACTGCAAATCAGGCAGAAGGCTTAGAATTTTCTCGCAGCTTCACTTTCAACGGCCTCCACAACACCAACCTCAGCAGGACGTATTACTCTGTCATGAACCACAGCCACGCTACCAGGCTGCTTACTAGCATCTTTAAAGAAAATGGATAACTCTCGCCCCTAAACGAGAATGAAGCAAATGTGTATAACGTGCTCAAGAAAGCGGTGTGGCGTTCTGAGACATGGTCCACCCGGAGTAATAGCTGCGCAACCCTTTTAACTCACTCTGCCACATTAAGAAAAACACAATATTTTCTTCACAGAATGTCGGTGCAGACCATTTGAATATCAACCACCTCCCCGCAGGGAGAATTTCTTATCAACAAGAAATCATACTCACAAGTTAGCTCAATTCAATCAACAGGCAGAGCGGATCAACAAGAAATCATATTCACAAGTTAGCTCAATTCAAAATCAAAAGGCAGAGCGGAGGAACAAGTGTATGAACAACTCCCTCTGATACCATGTTCAGGCGTTCAAACCAAGCAGTGCGCAGTCTCAAGCGTTACCCAGATTATAGCGCAGAGGGCAAACCCTAATTATCATGCAGAGGGCAGATGTGTCAGGCTACAGAAATGCAGAGCATGGGCAGAATAGGCAGGCTTGCAGGTGCGTATCAGCTAGAAAGTTTGCAGCATGAAATAGGGATGCACACAATAATGACAGTTCTATCTTCAGGAACACAGAACTGACATGTACAGAGAGGCCACAAAACAAGTGGCTCAAATTGGAGCAGGACCAGCAATCGCCCGCTTTGATACCATGTTAAACACACATGGGGAGCGAGAAAGATAGGAAAGATAAAGCATGCAGTACAATTTTTTATTCACAAATGATGTATATTTATGGTACATTATGTGACCATTTGGATTCACATCCCAAGGTCTCTTGGACTGCTTTGTCCATTCGGCTTCCACACTAACCCATTTAGGATTAGGTGTCCAACAAATTCACTAAAGTAGCAAGCCGCAGAAGAAACAATAAAAAAAGAGTTACCAATCCCAAGATCCAGTCAACCAATCCCTCCAAACCCTCTACCAGCAACAACTTTGAAGTTCTGGCTACTGTAGATGAACCAGATTCTGATAGCCCTTCTCTTCTGGGAAAAGAGAGAAATAATGATAAGCCGGAAGCGTTGAAAGATCCCTCACTGCTCCCAGAAGATCCACTATCCAAAAAAACTGTATCCCACAGTCTGCCAATAACCCTTGTGGAAACTGCTCAAGGAATGGAGGTCGAATCCACACCAACCAATCTCAACACAGTTGGAGAAGCAAACACAGAACTCCAAGAATACCAATTCATGGAGGAGGAACCTGAAAACATTGACATTGGAGAACTGGACATTCTGGGATTAGAGCAAGCATGCAACACAAAGAGCTTTGACAAAATCCCAAAATGACAAGTGGACAACCTAGTAGCAGTTCTATCGCGAACTCAAAGACATCATTCTCTTGGGGTCCAAACTGGAAGCAATTGGGATGGAAAGTTTATCGCCAAAGACAACAAAAAGCGTGGAAGGAAAACTGATCTCCAGCGAACTATCAGAATAGGTGAAATTCTAATGGAATCAGGCAGATATGCCAAGTTAACAAAATACTTCCCCAACTCCTCCCAATGAAGTTGATCTCTTGGAATATTAGAGGGCTCAACAGCCCTAAGAAAAGCAAACTTTTAAAAAATATGATCATGCAAGAAAAACCTCAAATTCTCTTCTTGCAGGAAACATATTGCAACTCAACCACTCTAGAAAAAATAGCTACAAAAGCTTGGCCAGGTCGCTCAGTGACGGTTGTGGATGCTCATGGAGCCTCTGGAGGCCTTGCAATTTTATGGGACGAGAACATTATTCAACTCAACAATGTTCATGCAAATAAAAGCTTCATTCAAGCAATTTTCCATATCAATGGTTCCAACATATATGGGCATATGACCAACGTGTATTTCCCTCGGGAAACCACGAAAAAAATTGAAATCCTAAATTCCCTTTCAGAGCTCAACAGAAACAGGCAACACCCTCTTTGGATTTCTGGAGGCGACTTCAATATGATTGCGAAATTGGAGGAAAAAAGGGGAGGCAGACACACAGGAAACATAGAAGGAAATCATCTCAAAGAATTCATACAAGACAACTGGCTCATAGACATCCCCTCCAGCAATGGGATCTTCACATTAAACAACAAAAGAAATGGACCACATCAGATTTCCTCTAGATTGGACAGATTTCACCTGTCTGACAATGCAATTCATGTTGGAGGAGAATTCTTAGCTTCCATTTTACCAATATCAGGTTCAGAGCATTGGCCCATTGCCCTTCAATGGAAGCGCCCTGGACACAACATTCGAAGGCCCTTTCGGTTTGAAGCTTTCTGGTTAACTCATCCAGATTTCAACAACTTGATCAGCTCAGAATGGAGGAATTTATTTCCTCCCAACGGCTCCAAGATGTCGCAATTTCAGCAAAAGCTACAGCACATCAAAAGAAAAATCAAACATTGGAACCACACGACTTTTGGCAACATTTTCCATGTTCAAAACGCCCTCAATCAAGAAATGAAGAATTTACAGCAGCGAATCATAAATGAAGGGCCAACTGAAGCTCTGTCAAAGTAGGAACAAATCTTAGATTCACAAATCTTAGAAAGAGCCAAACAGGAAGAAACCCTCTGGAGACAAAAGTCAAGAATAAAATGGTTGAAGGAGGGAGAAAGAAACACCAAATTCTTCCATCGATCCACAATACAACGCAGAATGCATAACACTATTTCACATATCCAAAACGAGCAGGGAGAGAGAATTGAAGATCAAACAGGCATTGAAAGTGAATTCCTCAATTACTTCAAGCAAGCCCATCAAGAACCAGATATAGATCGACTACCGGCTATAGAGTCTATTCTGAGCAACATTCCTAAATTAATTTTAGAGGAGCACAATCAACTCCTTCTTAAGCCAGTGGACCTTCAGGAGGTAGAAATAGCTGTGCATCAACTGAAAGCGGGAAAGGCGCCAGGTCCGGATGGATTCACTTCCAATTTTTTTCATCACTTCTAGGATCTAATTAAGTTGGAGGTCTGGCAAGTGGTAGAGGAATCGAGATCGTTAAGATGGATGTACCCTGGGTTAAATGCCACCTTCATGGCGCTAATTCCCAAGGATGCGGAGCCTAGTACTCCTGATAAATACAGACCAATTGCCTTATGCAACATAATCTACAAAATTGTTTCCAAGGTGATTGCTTCTCGTCTGAAAACGTTGCTCCCTCTCATAATATCGCTAGAGCAATCAGGTTATGTAGAAGGCCAGCAGATAACGGATGGTATTATCCTAACTCACGAGATACCTCATTCTCTGAAGATCTCCAAGAAACCAGGTATGCTGCTGAAAATTGATTTATCCAAGGCTTTTGACAGTTTAAGCTGCGTTTACATAAGGGAAGTCCTAACAGCTTTTGGCTTTGCTCCCCCCTGGGTAAGATGGATCATGAGTTTGATTTCCTCATCCTTTTTTTCGGTGCTAATCAATGGTATACCTTCACCTACTTTTCGTCCCTCCAGAGGAATTCGACAGGGAGATCCTCTCTCACCATTCCTCTTTGTTAGCATGGCTGAAGGACTGGGTCGAAGCATTCACTCAGCCCTTCAATCTCATCTCATTAAAGGCTTATCTTTCCATAACTCCCCTACCTTTACCCACCAACAGTTTGTTGACGAAAACATGCTCTTTGGCCATCCCTCTATTTCAGAAGCGCGTCATTTTAAATCCCTTCTATCCAACTTCTCCAATGCTTCTGGAGCCAATGTCAACAAAATCAAATCTCAAATCTTTTTCTTTAACACCCCTGCCACAACTCAAACTGCCATTGCTCGTATCCTGGGTTTCACCATTGGAACTCTTCCTTCCAAATATCTTGGAGCGCCTCTCATGACCTCAGCTTACAAACATTCCTCCTGGAAAATCCTTCTGGAAAAATTAGAAGCTCGTCTCTTCCTTTGGACACGCAGATCTCTTAATATGGCCAATAGACTAGTCCTCATCAAAGTTGTTCTTCATTCCATGCCACTTTACCTCTTTTCCATTCTCACTGCCCCCAAATGGGTCCTCAAGGAAATCAAAAGGCTCCAACGTTCCTTCTTATGGGGAAGCTCCGACTCAACCCGTAAGTGGGCTCTTGTAAAATGGGAAAAAGTCTGCCTTTTGAAATGTGCTAGTGGTATTGGTTTGAGAGATCTGACCCACAACAACAAAGCCATGGGAGCAAATATCTGGTGGCGATGGCTCTCAGCGCCCCTTACCCCATGGGCCTCCCTTTGGACCGCCAAACATGCAAGTAACAGCCCAATTGAAGAACGATTACGTATGTCAAAAGATAGCAATGGATCAGTAATATGGAACTCAACCAAACAGCACAGGAATTTAATACAACAACATTGTTTTTGGGAAATCAAGAAAGGCAACACAGCTCGATTCTGGGAGGACTCCTGGGAGCAAATGCCAAAGCTCAGAGATCTTCTCTCTCACCTGCAGCTCCCGGAGCAGGATCTGCATGAATTAGACAAGGTCCATAACTTTTGGACGACTAACTCCACACAGGAATACAGAAGATGGATTGATGCAAACCAAATCCTAAGGCATGGTACAGAACAGGTACAGCAAGCTCTTTCCTCAGAACTACAAAAAAGGAAAATTCCTATTGCGGAAGATACGGACATTCTTAGATGGGGCTATGAAGAAAAAGGTACGTTCACCACACAGGAAGCATACAACATAATTCTCAAGGAGCATATAATCAAAGATGAATTATGGAGCAAAGTCTGGGACCCTCCCAATTGGCCGAAAGTTTCCACTTTTCTGTGGCTTCTTTGTCAAAACAAAACCCTCACATGGGACAATCTTAGGAAAAAAAACTATCATGGACCATCCAGATGCCCAAATTGTAAGCTACAGGAAGAATCTGTAAAGCATCTCATGCAATCTTGTTGTCTAGCGCGTAAGTTGTGGGAAAAAGTCAGCTTTCGATGTCAAAAGGAGGGACGAGTCCAGGGAGACATTACAGCTACAGTTCGCCAATGGAACAAAACTCCATATCAAAGCAAACTTCGAAACACTCTGTGGAAGCCGATCCCTGGACTCCTTATGTGCAACATCTGGAAGGAGAGGAATCGTCGGGTATTTAAAGACCAATCTATGCCCCTGGAAAATCTATGGACCATAATATGCCAAAATCTTAAAGAATCGCTCTCCCTTTACTCCTAGTCCCAGGATGACCTTCCTTCCCTCCCGCAAGAGCTTTCCATTTGGACAAACTGGAATATTCTTCTAAATCCTGAGCTCATCCACAAAGGCAATCAATCCTCTCCAGATGGTTCTTCCGCTAAATGGCTTCCTCCTCCTCCCAATGTAACAAAGCTAAATTTTGATGGAGCCTCAAAGGGCAATCCAGGTAATTCGGGCTTTGGAGGAATCTTCAGGACTCATCAAGGTACCCCCCTTTTATCCTTCTTTGGCTCAAAAGGTTGGGATACTAATAACTCAGCGGAATTGGAAGGCCTTTGGCAAGGTCTTATTATAGCTCAAAACAAAGGATTCTTCCCGCTTATCATCGAAGGGGATTCTCAAATTATTACAAACATCATCTCAAAAATGTTGCAAGGCACTTCTTCGCACAAGGTTAGTAAGAGTTGGCGAATGGCAAGAAGGATTGAGCTCATTGCTAACTGGCTCTCTCAGCACAGAGCCATTCATATCAAGCATACCCGACGGGAAGGAAATAAAGTTGCAGACTTTCTAGCTAATATTGGAGTGGATTGTAGGTTGGAACTTCATACAGGCGCATTCTCCAGTCTCATCACCGCCTCCCAACTTAAGACTTACAACAATCTCATGGACAATGATAGATACCAGGCAGAGGATGCTCACCCGAATGCGGGTGTTTCGACGGTTATTAATGCAGGTTAATACTGCTGCAGGCAGCTGTTACAGCAGGTGGCAGCAATGCGCACCTCCCCAGGCCATTAAGCAGATGGATGAGACGGATATTATCTGCAGGAGGATCGCTCCTCATGCGAATTTAATTACGCAGCGAGCTTGAGAAATCTCTACTGGTTCGACTTTGATGGCGGATTCGGCTCCTCCGATTGATTTATACCCTTGGCCTCCTCCCATGCTCGCAGCACCAGTCTCTCAACCCTGTTCTGGTTCGATGGTAAAGTTGCAGGTCTAGTCTCTCGGCCATTGTAGGCAACCTCACCTAAGCTCCATTGCAGGCAGGTGCTACATTCCTGGTTCTTCTGCTCCCTCAGACTATCCGGTCCCTATGTCAATGGTTCGCCATCATGACAGCTGCCGACGAGGTGGTAGTCGTGGAGGGAGTGGGCGCTCTCAGCCTGCTCCTCCGCCCGTCATTCCTTTGGCTTCGGCTTCTCCCGCCTTTGCAACCAGCAGACCTATCCCTTATAGCTCCTTTCAGACCACCCACTTCATGTTCCATAGTCAATTGAACCAGCCTGTTCTTTCTGCTAGCATCACAGTCATTTTCTCAGAAGAGGAAGCCAGGCCCACTGCTGAATCGAACACCCCTTCCACGGATTCTCCTGGTAGAAGCGTGCAACAGCAGATTGATGTGGGTTTCGATTTCCATGGCGGTAATATGCAGGCAGAAGGATTTGAAGACGATGTCCCCATGCCTCCTGCTGGTTCTCAACAGAACCCCCCTGCTCCTGAACAGAACGCCCCTGCTCCTGATCAACAGCCGGATGGCTCGGAAAGCTCACAACACTTGGCAATTCCTCCAGTTGGCAACACTTTTACTCTCAGGACGAATGTGGACGACGTGTGGATGGGCGATCCTTGCCCAATTGTAAAGGAGGATCCAGAAACCGACTCCATTGTCTGAAGAATTCTGGGTTTTGGGCGTTACTCTGGTTCTCTCTGTTCTCAATTTCTTTTTGTACCGCCAATATGGCTATTGTCTTTACTTCTTCGTCTACATCTCTGTCTCAAGCTTTCAGCCAGGTTACTTTGTCAATTTTGTGTGTATGTACTCATGCTCAGTTACAGCTGGGCAGTTCAGTCAGTTTGGTACCGGATTACAAGAGGTTTTTTGTTTCAGAGTTTTTGTATCAGATTGATCCCAATTTTGGGATTATCTGCCTGTAAAGATGAAAACTTCCTATACCTCCTTTGAGGCCTTGTCCTCTCTGTAAATATTTTTTACTTTTTAATAGAATTAGTCTTTACCCAGAATAATA
>APFE031396898.1:103764-139038 GCA_000404065.3 Pinus taeda | reverse complement strand
TTCAGATTTGGATCACCAACGGACGTGGCCCTCAAATAGCTCTGATACCATGTAGGAATTTACAGGGTAAGTTCTTCAGACAGAACACCAGAAGGACACCGCTCACAAACAGATCACAGATCAATACACCAGTATTTTGACGTGGTTAAAACCCTCAGAGAGGGAAACAGTCCACGGCCTGCGCCAACGTGGCTACTACAGGCCATTTATTAATAAAAGAATGAAAATTTACATAAGCTTCTCTCATGCACGGTTAACCTACAAATCACCCTCGATGCGCTTTAAATAGAATTCATGGACCAATCGGGTGTCAAGCCACGGATCAAGTGTCGGTAATACCGAGGAGAGAATGAATCGTCAGATCACTACATATCGTGACCGTCGGATTGTAAGTTACAAAATGTACAACGGTAAAGAAAGACACTTTACCTAACGCTAACCTAACTCTATACTAGACCAAGTTGAACTTAACTATTCCTATGTGTCGGAATATCCTAACAGTAAATAATTTGTTCAAGTTATTTAACAAATAGAAGAAACTTAACCAGTCGTTGCAGTAGATTAGGGCTTTCCAAATTTTCACAGAATATAGATGGTTGATGCTCGATTAATTAATCATTGATGTACAATGGAATCATGGATGCCATATCTATCTTGATTTATGTAAAAATATGCATGTTTTCATGTTTGGAAGATTTTGTTTTGGATATAAATGCAAAAAAAATATAATATATATATAGTAAATGTTTGCTTCCTAGATTTTTGGAAAATTACACTTTCGCGTCCCTGCTTCCAAAAAATATCCCCGCTTTGTCCACACTCATGCAACGTTGGCAAAAGCAATGGGATATTATTTCAAAATTTATGTAATTGCTGATTTGTTTTGACACATTGAACCACAAATTTCAAGTTAACACTTGCTGATTTGAAGAAGTTGCAGATCTTTGAGGAATTTAATGCAGAACAGCAAGTTTTCATCGCAGATTTGAGGTGCCATATTCTATAAGGAGTTCATAATTAAATCCTCAATATCATCTAGGGATAACCCTTTGAGGATAGCAAAGCCCTAATCTGCAGTAAGAGGGTTTGTATGTGCTAACATTGGAAAAAGCCCTGAAGTTATCCATGCCTTTTTGCATCCTTAGAGCCAAGGTACTTCCAGGTGATAACAGTAATAACAGGCCACACATAATATCATGTCATTTAATGATATAAAAACCAAAGAACACAAATCATTTATGGAAATTAGCTTTCATCTTCAGTGGATCGCATAGCTTCTGCAAAAATGCATATAAAAATTGAATTTCATTAATGTGCAATGAGAAGTAATCTCACTCACAAAGATTAAATCATACACAAGTTATGCATAAGAAACATGCTTGCATATTGAAGTTCATTTATATGTGAAAATGAAGAGATTTAACAAGTACAATCAGAAAAGGCAGTGTGAGACAAAGTAACCTTTGTAAATAGTTCTCCAAAAGCATTTCAATCTCTTCCGCTTCCTCTGTATGCAATAATGGCTAAGTATTAGACATGCGGAAATAAGACTTTAACTGCATGAAAAATTATTAGCAATTACTCTCACATAAAGATCATCCCACAGGGCTTTAGGCTTGCATTCCTTGAGCTTGCAATGGTGATGCCAAAATGAATCTGTGCATATATGTATTATGAACCCCTGTTAAAAGAGCGTTAACATGTCCCTTAGCTAGGCTATGTATCTTAGTTAATTAAATTATTATTATTATTATTCTTAATTCTACTGCTACACTCCCTTTCGGATAATGCAGTGTAAGTATGCTTTTGAAGATGATGTAGGTTCTTTCCCTATAATTGAAAAGTTGGCCTCTATTGAGATAACTGCTCAAACCAAAGTCATGGGACTTCTAGTCATTAAAGATGCCAAGAATGTCTGTTGGTGGTTATTCAGGCCTTATTACAATACTGACTGCATTAATGTAGCTGAATATTCTGTAACTTTGTGCTCGTTTGTACAATATTAAGACTTTTTTTTCAAAAAATTAAGTCCTCGGCCTTTTTGGCTTACAAGGCTCAGCATTCATCATCAAAATGACAAAACCACTTCGTTAAAGTTAAAAAAACATAAAATACCATTAGGAAAGTAGAATATCCACATATGAAAACATAAGAAAACGCTACACACCGATTGGTGGCTAACCTTGCGTGTGACACTCTTAAGTGAGGTTCTTAAATAAAAGCAAGATACATAAAAAGGTAAGGGGTGATCAACGGAAAAAACAAGAATGCCTAAGAAATACAGCTTACCTTCAGCAATTTGTTTATCTAAAGAAATTGAGCATTCCACTGAGTGATCCCCTTTCCGAATGATACAACTTCTACCTATGATAGTCATGCGACGAATTTCATTTGGGTCTTCAAGGAGTTCAAGAAGCATCTGTCTCAGCGCTCCTGCTCTTGAGGCTAGTTCAACCTGCCACGGACTTCATTTCCTGATTATCCCTTTTTTCTGAAGAACAGTGTCCAAGAAATGTGGAAGGTTGGTTTGACCGTTCCTAGAGTAGCAAAATATTGCATGTGACCTAATATTTTTAAGAATTCCACATACCAAGGCTTGTTTACTTAAACGCAGCTCCTCTAATATATTAGCTGTTAACCGGTTTGGCAACACCTCAAGTAAGGCAGCTACCTGTCACAAAAAACAATAGAACAGCGTTTTCAACCATAGAAATGCAGTTTCTCTATAAGGAACAAAGAGCTAACACATCAAACTGGGGGGCTCGAGTGAAGTTAAAAGATAACTTATATTATTGGAATGATTTTGTAGAAAAGGCCAAATCACATGCAAAGATTAAAGTAACATCTTTATCAAGTGCTTTTCATTCAATAAGCTATCATAAATAATTTTATTCATATTGGATGGAAATTTTAAAGTTTTGAGTCCAGCAATACATATCAAATAAAATAAATAATTAATATAGCATGTATTTTACAAACAATGTTAAGAGGAAAACCGAGAACAGAAACCAACAGAATCCAGATCAGGTGTGCTGAATTAAAAAGTATAATACCGTAGACTACAGAAAATTTCGAAGAGGAAAGAACTGCAAATGCTATCTTGCGGTTTAATGCCATACTTACTCTCAATAGATAACCTATATATCTATGTAGCCTTTGAGTTTGGTCCATACCTGGAGATGGAAAGATCATTTCAAAGACAAAATTCTTAATATTCTCATTAAATGATAAAGTTGTAAAAATAATATCAACACCCCTCTCAGCGAGCTGCACAAATAAATTCTCATCCTTCTGTTTCAATAAGGTTCTTTATTATGTTTACAATGCCAATGGAGAACTAGGCATTCACAATCGCCAGTTAACAGCAGTTTCAAGCACACTAATCAATGCTGCCTAACACTTGATCAAGGTAGTAAACAGTTCCATCGCAACCCTTCCCACTGACTGTAAACCACATAGCTGCAAAATATCCCTGGTTGCAAAATGCATCAAGGTATTCCTTACAAGAAGAGGCCGGGTTAACCTTGATTTTCTCAATCTTGTGCTGAGCACACCCTTCTATAATTTTCCAAGTCACAACACTCCAAATGCCACTTTCAGAAGAATACATGAGGGCTGGTGCCATAAGGTTCCATCTCTTTCAAACCTCATGCAAACTGGTGGGTAACATGTGGCTTCAACTTGGGGACGTGTGCTCCATATGGGAGTGCATGAGAACCTCATAAATCTTTGGTTATGTAATTACATTTTGCTAACTTCAATACATCATACATGGGGTTGCTAAAGTAAAATGTGTGATCCAGTGCAACCACCTAGAGATTTGTTGAAGGCTCGAAATTCTCTACCTCAACATCGGGGAAAACCACCCGGTCGGGAACTTAGGGCAGCTCATTTTCCGTTTGGAATGGTGGCTCCGACTGGGTTTATTGGGACCCATTTCCCTTAATAAAAGATATAAAAGTGGATGAGATATATAAGTGTGGGGCTAATTATGAAAACGAAACTAAGAAATAAGAATAAATAGATTTAAAATATCTATCCAGGGAAAGCTTTCTCTATATATGTGACTTCAGAAAGATCTCGCATTAAACATAAAAATATAGATTATCAAGTCCTTTGTGAGGTTAAAACGAATAAAGATAACTAATTTAAATAAATAGTTAGTTAAATTAGTTGTTGAAATACATTGCACATATAAGATATCATTGTTCATGCATATACTAGAAAGATTTCAATTAAACACGTCAATAGTGATAAATCTTAATTGCTTGTAAGAACATATATGATAAACACAATTAAAAAGACCTTTCAACTCATAAACACAGTATTAATACACAGATAGTAGTATTGATCCGGATTTAAACAAGAATGCAACAAATTACAGATATAACCATAAATACAAAGATGTAGTAGAAATAACACTTCATTTCATTAATATCAAATACTGAAATATGCTTAAAAACAGAATGGAAATAAGACTAGCTCGGGCGATGGTAGCTTATCTCTGAGAAGAGATGTGGCGGCTTCATGCCTCTGAACTATGTTACAATAAGGCTCAACGGCCTATTTGTTATTGAGAAAAAATGGAAAACCCAATACGTCCAAAAACCTAACCCTAGGAGATAAAGCGCCAAACTATGGGCCTTGTTTGGGTAAATTGGTACATCAACTTCTCGGGATCGTAACTTTAGCATACGATCTCTGTTTGATGCGCACAGAAGATCTATCCGAGGACTACAACTTTTGAATAACCAACATCGATCTACGATCTGTTGTCACACAGAATGTCTAGGCACCGCAACAATGCTCAGATCGGGGCTGTCACCCTGATCCGCAAGCTCTCCGTTTAAGTTGTCTCCCTACAGCAGGCTAAGGAGGGTAGACCCTATGGAAAATGGAATGAAGAAGAACTAATTCGGAACCAACCAATTCGGGAGACACAGCGAGGCAATCAAGTACTTGAGCAAGACCTAGGATTTGATTAGATTTTAAACGATTAATACCAATGCCTTATGGAGTCAACGATCTTGCTAGGGGAATGAAGACCAAGTAATCGATTAGCAACTGCTGCTTAGATGAATGACTATCTTATATGAAATGTAGATCCTAAAACTTAATGTGAGACGCAGGAATCTTGGTTAATTTTAGTTAAATGCCTACTTAAATTGTAAATCCTTCAATCCTTTATGTGTTGAGCCCTGATTTCGTAGTAATTGGTAGAGAGAAGATAAGGAGAAGCACACTAAGGTGTGATTAATGATACCTCTCATGAACTTCTAACATACTTGGTGCCTCCGGCGCTGCAGATAGTTGTGGCTCTGACGACTGCAAGGTCACCGTTTTAAATACTATTAAAACAGGCTTCTCAAGAAAAGATTGATGGATATCTATCTATCTATTGACCAAGCTTATGTTTCGAAGTAAATTTTATCTATGCAAAGCTAACTTATATGTAAATGCACCAGAAGATGAAATGAAGTTAGACTCGAGGATGGGAAAACACTTATGTCGCAAAAGCTCTCAATTACCTAATGAAATGGTCACTTTTTAGATGAAGACTTAAAAGATAAATTCTTGAAGATATTACAATTAAAACACCAACTTATTTCAAATCTTCTTGATACAATTTACCTCAAGAAGAAAAAAAACTACTTCGTAATTCAATATCAATGGCAACAAATGCTCAAAATTATGCTTAGCTTAGAAAGCAAAAATACACAATCTATTGTAATTCCACAACAAAATTCTTTAACAATCGCTTGAAAATATTTGCAAAATGTCTAACATGTAACAAGCATAAAATAATTCAAGCAATGGCAATACATTTTAATACATGCAAGATATTCAATAGATGCACAATGCTCTAGCAATTAAATTTCAAGAGATCCAAATACTTTAAACAACCATGAAATTTAAATGCTAACCAATTTCGATTCCAGATTTAAAAAATTATGCTTAGTGACCCAAATCTAGGAAAAATTTCCTATAGTTAACCTTTAAATATAAAAATTTAAGCACGTTTAACTAAGAAAAAATCTTGATGCCACACAAGTTTTTCTTTTAGATCTTATTCTTAGCACAAAAAACACCAAGAAGAAAATTTTAAATTGGCAACTTAATTATTCCTTAGGTGAATTTTTTCAATGCGCTAAGTTTATAAAGCAAGATTAATGTGGTAAAAAAATGTGACCAAAAGAATATATATATTATAAAAAATAAATAAATAATTAATTAATTTAAAATAACTTTAAAATTTTAATCACCAAAGGAACATAAAAAAATCTAAACCTTTAAATGTGAAAATTTTTACCTTTCAAAAAAAAAAAATAAAAAAAATAAAAAAATTGACTTGTCTCAAAGTCACATGAAAAAGTGAAGCCTTTCTTTTATTTTTAGGATTTTTTAGAGCTTTTAAAAAATTTTTAGATTTTAGATTTTATAGTTTTTAGATTTTTTTAATCAAAATCAAAATAAAACAAAATAAAGAGAAAAAAAAAAGAAATAAACAAGACCCAAATCCAATATATATTTTTTAAATGAATTAATCTTAAGCTTACAAAAAAAATAGAAGTCAGATTATTTAAAAAAAAAAAAAAAATAACTAAAAGTCTAATGAAACATTAAAAATTCAAATTCAAATCTGAAAAAAAGAAACTAACCTAACACATGCATATACAAATGAAAATGAAAATAAGAAATCGAATATGCTAACCGTAATAAATCAAAACCTAAAGCGAAAACAAAACAAAAGGAAACCAAAAATCGAAGTGCCTTGTTTATCGTGAGCAGGTCGACGGCTAAGGAGAGGAACTACGACAAAATGGAGAGGGAAGCTCACGCGGACAGGGAGAATGGGAATGAACTGCGAATGGAAAAAGAGATAGAGCAGCTGCAGGCTTCAAAGTCTGATCTAGGAGGGAGCTAGGGCTTGTTTGCAAGCTTGCGGGCAGACGGAAAGGAGTTGGACAACAGTGAGGAACAAGGGTATGGAGCTCGATGGAGAACGTAGACTTGGACAGTGGATTGGTTTAAGCAAAACCCAAAAGCACAGCATGCTAGGAAATAGAAATTGATGCACAGTGTTTTCAGGTTGCAGGCAGCAGCGTGGAAGAAAGGAGCTCACGCAAAAAGCAGGCAGAGATAGGAGAGCAGAGGGCAGTGGATTTGTAACAACGCTTTCTCCCACAAATACTTGAAACTTCTTCAGCAATATTGTGAAACTAAAACCCCAGCAACAACAAAAATACCCAAAGATTTCCCAAAAAAAAAATCTTTCTAGATCTTAAGAAATTTTTTAGAAAAAATATGAAACCCTTTAGATGTAAAACCCCTATTAGAATTTTCCAGATTTAAAATTAAAAAAAAAAGTAAACCCTGCAACAAATCTGGACAATATCCCTGCAAAATGATTTCGAGTCTCAGGAAGGCAACCCAAACTCCTGACAACTCTAAAAAAAAAGAATTTCAGACTTGTACTTCAGATTTATCAATGAAACCCTCGTAAGATTATTTCCAGATTTAAGATATTTGAAAACCCTTGGACTGCAAAATTAATGCCCCTGCAAACGTTGGTTTTGAGGCTAGATCTTACCCTCTAGGGCCTAGATCTGGCTTCAAAATCAAATTTCACCTTCAGATTTGCAACCTGTACCTAAAAACACAAACACCCAGAACCCAGATATACAAAAAATAAATGAAACCCAAAAACCCAAGTCAAAAAAATTAAAAAAATTTACAGATCTATGCACAGGAACAACAGATCTATTAGATCTAGCGAGTGTGAGTCCAACTCCACTCGCAGATCTAATAATCTAAGGCTCTTAAAAGCCAGATTTATCAATTTAACACAGAAAAGTTTTGAAATTTTAAATTTAAAAGGAGGTGCTTCACCCAAAACCCTTCATGCATCACCAAATAAAATTTCTTATGATAAGCTCGAGATCCAATCAAGCTGGCCTCTTCAGAAAATACGAATCGGGAGTTGGACTATCCGACTGAAAACTTCCCCGAACACCCAATGATCTAACAATCAAGAATTTCCTACATAACTCAATTCAACCATCAACATAAAGCAAGAAAACGATAATAAAATTCAGATTTAATAAAGATACTTGCTATTATATTCAAAACTTAAATTACCATTCAAACCCCAGTGACTAAGTAAGAAACCTATACTCAAATCACTCTTCAGAAAGCTACCATCAATGGCTAAAAAGAAATCTATGCATGAAAATGGCACATCTCACAGTATTTCCACGAAGAGTAACACTAGTAGAAATTAACCCCAAAGTCTTTCTTTATTGCTCATAAAAAGATTACAAGAGAGCTTTCATTTAGCACACTACTCAAAGATCGGATGATCTCAACTGACAAATTGACCTCCTATTTAAAGATAAACCTTCCAACAACTAGTTCGAGTGATCCTTGTCAAAGATATCTTGACCGTCGATGAGAATTAAAATTTCTTTTAATCTCATCCGTCGAAATATTAAATTCTTGAAGAAATTCAAAATTTTCAATTAAATGCATTGTAATTAACTCAAAAATAAAAATTCTAAGTTAATTTCCTCAAAAATTTGACTTTGACTTAAACCCTAGGGACCAAAGGCTTAAAATTTAGCAAAATAATTAATTTACCTTAGTGCTGGGACCTTTTAAAATTCGAATTTTAAAGACACAAATTTTGTCTTTGGAAAATTTAAATTTACCTAGTACCTATAATTAATTAAATTTCTAGCTTAGGATTTTAACTAATTTTTTGCTAGAAAATTTAATTAATTAACTTATGAGGGGATAAATTATTTTTCTAACCCTCAAGACACTTTATATCATTATTTTCATATCTTTTACATCACAAGGGGGAAAACCCATCAGAAATAGACCCTCACAGACTACCCATTTCTGCGACACAAATATAATCTAGCAGACTAAGCAATTTGTAATAAAATAACCTAACCAAAGAGTTAGGATTATTCCCAAATCACTTTTACATAGACTAGATCTATAACACTAGGACTCACCTAAGATCCCAGTGACAAAATTCATTCCGGCTTTGAGATAAGGCTGAAGGAAAACTTTGTCGACTATCCGAGAATGGATCAGTAAGGCAAAAAACTTCCTGGAATGTAGATCGTCACTAGAAAAATAGGTTTACCTAGGTAATTACATACATAACACAGATCTGCTGAGATTATTTAGATCATATACATGAAGAATGGGTTTACATTATGACAATCAAGCTGATGATGATAGCTGGACATCACGGTCACATCGATCAGGTGCTATCCCTTTTGCGAAAAAATGGGGTGTACTGCTATGGGTCATTGACATGTAGTGGTCAACATCTGGGTCTACTTGGGGACATGTTGCTGCACTGTAGCAATGTGAGAATTCAGAATCTGCATCCACGCAACATACAATATAACATAAGTAGCGTCCATTCAAAATCAGCACAGGAAAGATATAAGCTCTTCATTTATTAACTATCTAATAACATGAAAAGTAAATCTAACCCTAAAACAAAAATGAAATAGTGAAATGACAAGGTGTAGGGTTAGAAATACAATACAAAGGATGCCCCATGGCATCAGATGTCATCTTTGAAGAATAGCTTGAGCATTTGGCCATTCGCAGGTAATTCAAGTGGTTTGCCATCCAATCTGCTCAAGTGGAATGATTTTGGCCTAGCAATGTCTCGGATGATGTATGGTCCCAGCCACAAACTGTCAAATTTCTTATGTTTTCCCGGTTTTTCATTCCTGCGATCCCAAAGGAGTACCATATCTCCAACCTGCAAAGATCTAAATCAAGATGATTTATCAAAGCTTTTCTTAATGTTAGATTGACTTTTACACATGATCAAAAGTTGTGCTACGAGTTTCATCCAACACCACAATCTGATCAATTCTATTTTGAACATCTTTATTAGTGGAAAAATGTTGAAGGAGTTGATAAGCTGGCAATTTCAGGTGCACAGGCAAAGTTACATCCAAGGCATAAATTAATTCAAAGGGACGATTACCAATAACTTTCTTTTTAGTAATCTTATCTGCCCATAAAGCATACTTGATTTGCTATACCAAGATCACTTATTATCTCCTATCTTCTTGATAATGGTTATGAGATTTTTATTATTTGATTCAGCAGGTCCATTACCCTAAGGATAATAATTTGATGAATGAGATAAAACAATGCCATACTTGAAACAAAAAGATGAAAATTCTTAAGAATTAAAACACTAGGCATTATCAGTGGTGATCTTAGCAAGGACACCATATCTAATAATGATATGATTTTCAATGAAATCTGTTGTCGCACAGATTGTCTGGGCAGAGCGACAACGCTTAGACCAGGGGTTGTCACCCTGATCCCAGATCTCTCCGTTTAAGCCGTCTCCCAAGGCTAAGGGGGCTAGACCCTATGGGATAAAGGAAGACCAACTGTGGACCAGTTGGGTTGGGAGACACAGCAAAGCAATTTAGCACGTGATTGATTTAGAAATTAATGTATCAGTGCCTTATGGAGTTAATGATTAAATGATTATTTATTAAATGTTGCAAAAATATGAACCTCGTAAAACAATCATTTATCATCAAATTACCCAAGCGATGCAAGATGTTCGATAAATGCACAATGCTTTAACAATGTTCTAGCAATTAAACTTCAAGAAAAATCAAATGCTTTAAATAATCATAAAATTTAAATGCTGACCAGTTACCACTTTGATATAGCTAGCTTTAAATAAACATTTAAGTGCATTTAACTATAGACAAGTGGAACATAGATACCACAAAAGTCAACAAAAATGAATTTTCAATTTTTAGTTAAGCTTTTCAAATTTTTTTTAATATATTTTAATATTTTTTAAATAAAACAAAACAAAACTAAACTAAATGAAATTTAAAAGTATTAAAACTAAATTCTAAAGAAACCTTTTTTTTTTTTTTTTTTTTTATTTTTTTTTTTTTTTTTTTTTTAATTAAAATCAAAATAAAGCTAAAATCTATTTTAAACTAAGATCCCAAAAAAATGAAAAAAGAACCTTTTTATTTTTAAACCATTTATTATGATTTTTTATATTTTTTTATTTTTATATTATTTTAAATGATAAAAAATTACAAAAAAAAATAAAATGTCTAATTCTAAAATCAAACCCTTAAGCTAAAATAGGACCAAAATCAAAATTTAAGTATATAACAAAATGAAAATCTAAAAATCAAAGTCCCAAACTTTTATTTTTTATTTATTTATTATATCAAAATAAACCAAAGCATCTAAACTAAAAATGAAACTAACAAAAAAGTAAAACTAAAACCTAAAATGCTACCTACGCTAAACTAAAAAGAACTAACATATGTTGTATAACAAAAATAAAAATCTAAATCTAAATCTAAAAAAAATAAAACTCAGAGCAAAATATTTACCATACGTATCACCATGAAGACTCGTTATAAAAAAAAACGAATTTGTTTTGTTTGAGACTGTAGGTTCGCATGAAGGATGAGAGGACGAAGGCAGAGATGTTTTGATGGAGGAATGTTGTAGAGATTTGGCAGATCAAGATTATGGGGAATAAATCGATGAGCAGTGGAATGAACGCAGGTATGTGGAGGAAATCGAGGCAATAGAAGAGCAGGGTAAAAAGACAGCAGCGTGAAGGGGTTTTCTAGCAGAGCGATGATGTGAGGATGCAGAGACCTTCGGAGGTACAGCGAAAAAGTAGTGAGCAATACGTTGGTGAAGCGTGGAGATGAAGGTATGAATGTTGTACAACAGCGGCAGAGGATGAGGGAATACGATGATAGAGCTGCGAATTTAATGCAAGGATAGGGGAATGACTGCGCAAGATAGTCGTGGGGGAGAGCTAGGGCAATACACTGCCGATTATGGGAGAAAAATGCCTGAGCGATGGCTGCTGGAAGAGCTGCGTAAGGAAGACTATTTCTGGCAACGTAGATTTGAAGAGATCTGTAGGTAGAGACTGGCCAGATCTTCGAGGGAGCAAAAAAGTGAGGGGCATAATGGAAAAGCCCCGCGAAATGAAGCTGCGTTTTGACAAGGCAGGCTAAAAAAAATCGATCTTGGGCAGCAGAGAAACTTAAACCGGAGGTAACAGACCCGTAACTCAGAAACTTAATCAAAATTTTAAATCTTTCCTGCTCCAGATTGCTTGATGGAAACCCTGAAAATTTTTCAAAATTTGTACCTGCAACCTGTAATGGCAAAAAACAGGACACCCAAAAATAATATATGCAAGGATTAAACCTAAAAAGAAACCCAAAAAACAGCTAAACAATTACAATATTTACAAACTGAAGGCTCTAGGTAGCTAGATTTATCGTTATGCCACAGAAATATTTTCAGAATTTTTAAATTTAATGTGAGGTGCTTCAAAAAACCCTTCATGCATCTGCAACAAAAATTCTAATGATAAACCCGGGATTAAAAACTTGTTGGGTTCTTTCAGAAAACGCAAATCGGGAGTTGGCTGGTTCAGCCGAGAACTTCCCCTAACGCCCGGTAAACTCAAAATTAAAGATATCCTGCACATCTTAAATCAACCATTAACATAGAGGGAGAAAACAACAATGAAATTCAGATCAAATGGAGATACTTACCATTATATTCAGAAATTAAACTATCATTCAAACCCCAGAGATCAGAGAAGATACCTGTGCCTAAATCAATCTTCATCAAGCTATCATCAATGGCTGAAAATAAAATTATGCAGAAAAATAAAACATCTTATAGCATTTCCAGAAGAGTAACACTAGCAAGATTTTCAACCCTAAAGTCTTTCTTTATTGCACAAAAAAATGACTACAAGAGAGTTTTCTTTAGCACAAAACTCACAGATCAAATGATCTCAAATGACCTCTGACACCCTATTTAAAGGAAAATTTCCCAACGGCTAGTTCGAGTGATCCATGTCAAAATGATCTTGACCGTCCATGAGAATCAAAATCCCTTTTAATCTCATTCGTCGAAATTTTTAAATGCATTTTAATATATAAAAATTTAATCTGCATTTATTTCTCAAATTTGTGACTTATTATTATTTTTCTTATTTTTTTTTATTTTTCACAATTTTATCTATTTTTATTTTTTTATTTTTTATTTTATTTTTAGTTATTTTTAATTTTTTGATTTTTTAATTTATTTTTATTATTTATATCTTTTATTTTTTATTGTTTTTTAATTTTTTATTTTTGGACCCTCGACTTAGCTTTTGAAAAATCACCTAGGACCTAGTGATAGACTTATGAGGGGATAAACCAATGTTCCACCAAGGTTCCGGGACGAGGGGGCGGGGAGCGAGGGGGCGGCGGAGCGCCTATGCAAAAGCTCCCTACCATTTTTTAGGAAACGTGGGGAGCGCCCAGGGTCTTAAAAATTTTAAATTTATAAATATAAAATATTATTTATTAATTGAGTCCACTATGACAATTTGGTTTGCATTGAAAAGCTGCAAAGCATGATCATTGATATGAATATCATTTGACATTATCCAAATTTTAAAATTCTAATTTATAATCATACATTATGATTAAAGTTTAAAGTTAAACCATATTGATGTTCCACTTCCTACTATGAACATCAAATATTGAACAGCAAATATTCAATATTAACATAAAATTATAAAAGTAAAGTTTGATACATCATACATCAAGAGTCCAAATTTTATAGAATTATAAAAGATTAAAGTCAAGTCTGATACATCAAGAGTCAAAATTTTATAGAGTGAGAATCTGAATAGCCGATAACACAAATGATAAGAACTGAGAACATCAACATATCAAAAGATAAACAAGCATAATGCAAAATATGCCACAAGGTAATGCTCAAGCTTCAAGGTAATGCCCCGCTAGTCTCTGCATCCAGCTGTTGCATGAATAAATCAGGATCAACCATATCACCATCTGAATCTAAATCACTAGCATTCTCAAACATGCTAAGTGGCACACCAACCAACCCCATCTGTCTCTCATCAAGTCTCTCCTCCATATCTACCTATGCATCATCCTCTGGATCAACATCCCATCGTGTTGCTGGTCCCTTCAAATACTCAGGTGTCTTCCTATGCTCAAGACGTAAGGCACTATGCACAACAACTAACTTCTCCGCTCTTCTAGAGATAAGCTTGTTCCTCTTGATAGAGTGGATGAAGCTATATGTGGACCAATTCCTCTCTGCTGCAAAGGAACTAGCAATCTGAGACAACAAACGCATGGCTAGATCTTTGAGCTCTGGAGCACCATCCCCATGCATCCTCCACCAACCAATCGGGTCATCTTGGGCTAGATCTATGCGATCTGCCCAAGCACCGCGTGTGTTGAAGGGCCCACTAAGAGATGCAAACTGAACAAACTGTCTTTGAAATTTTGACCCCTCCTCCTCACTGTACATCTTTGCAATTGCATCTAGGAAGCCTTTCTTTACCTCTGGATCATCAATAGGAGGCACCCTCCCAGGTCTCTCAACATACCATTTTGGCTTTAATGCATATGCTGCCATGTGCAAAGGTATGTTCATGCGATCCCACCTACGCTGAATGATGGGTCGAATTTGGGAAGTATATAACTCTAATGAGGGCTCCCTCTGCTGAATGGCTACCTTCACATGACCCAACATGTTATCAAAGGTCACATAAATTTCTTCAAGACTAGGAGCATCTGAATCAGTGTAACGAATGACATCCACAATAGGGCCTAAGAATGACACCAAATAAGAACAATCTGCCCACCAATCATTGTCCAACACCTAAAGCCTGACCTTCTTCCCAGTGTCTGACTTTGATTCTGACCACCTTCCCCACTCTGAACTCACAACCAAGGATTGTAGAGGTGCTTGTACCTCTATCATCCTCTCTAATAAGAGAAAATAGCTAGCATATCTAGTATCAGTGGGCTTGAGGAATTCCTTCCTCGTGTGAGCCCTGTACATAGCCAAGGAGGTGTGGTGGTTGCAGATAAACATCTGCACATCTCTTGCCGCTGACACCAAGTCTGATATCCACTGAATCTTGCCAATGTCCTTCAGTGCATTATTGAGTGCATGCACACAACAAGGAGTCCAAAAAATGTGTTGATACTTGTTTTGAATCAATAATCCAGCTGATCTACAAACTGCAGCTGCATCTGTCACAACCTGCACCACACTATCAGGCCCAACATCCTCTATAGCTTCTTGCAGAATCTCAAATTGGAAAGATGCATCCTTGCGCTTTCCAGAACAGTCAACAGCTTTAAGAAAGAATGGACCTTCTAAAGATGTCACTATGATGTTGATTAGTGGGCATTTTCGGATGTCAGTCCATCCATCCATAACAATAGAGCAACCAAACCTCAACCATGTTTGTCTCATTCTCTCTTTCTGTACATTAATTTTGGACACTTGTCTATCCAAAATTGTTTTTCGTAGTTTATGTTCTCCGGGTGGTACATATGAAAGCCCTATTTTTGCAATTGCTTGGACCATTTCCTTGTAATAAGGAGAACGAACAACATGGAAGGGAATCCCATTAGCAAAAAGAAATTTGCCAATTGCATCATCTGTGTCATCTCGATCTAGAATGTTGTACATCCTAGACACTGTACCAGTACCACCCATTGCAGAAGAACGAGATGCACCAGTGGAAACCTTTGTCTTTTTTGATGAAGCACTGGATGGAGGAATATTTGTGCCTGGATCAATATGTCTACTAGAGAACAATCTTTTTCCAGTGGATGCCCTTTCTAGCCTCCAAAGTTGCTCTCCAAGAGCTGAATCCAGGTTCTTTGAGGGACACATATTCACTCCTTTACCTGTAACAGCCAAAATGTGTTGCTTCACCCTGATATAGCTGCCAACAAAGTGATGCCCACAAATATTGCAGACCCAATCACGTGAGCCACCAACAACTTTTGGATTCTTTTTCAGCAGTCTAGTTGCATAGATTAGAAGTGGTTTTAGAGGATTAAATGTCCCATTTGCAAATTTTTCCAGCTCTCTTGGCGGGGCTCCAAAATCTACACCATGCCTATTCTGGTGTCTTGCCCCCTTGTGACCACTTTGAACTTTTTCTTGTGAATCATGTGACTCACTACAGTGGTAGCCACTGTCACTGTTCTCGCTGTTCCCACTGTTTCCAGAAGAAGTTTGACTTTCACTCATAGTTGTAACTTGTAACTTTGTAAGTTGCAAGTTGAATGACAAGTCAAAATGTAAGTTGCAGCCTCTAAGTTGCAACCTGAAATGAAAAATTAAAATAAAATAAAAAAATTAGAAACATTACATGATTACAGCCATAGCAATGTAGCACATGCCACACACATTTTGAACACTGATTTTTTTTTTTTTAATTCACTGCTCCTAAAGTTAAAAGTAAAACTGTTTCTACAATCTATCAGATTTTATTGCGATTTAGTTCACTGCTCCTAAATTTAGTTCACTGCTCCTAAAGTTAAAAGTAAAACTGTTTCTACTCAAAAAGTGTTGTGACTGCAGATTACATCATACATATTATTATAAATAATAAAACCTGCAAAACCCATCATATCCATAAGATTTCCTCAGACCCAAATCAGTGGAACTATCAAACACCATACATGAGATGAAAAGTTATTCATGAGGTAGACACTTCTTCCAATGACCATCAAATATCCAGTGTAAACTACTTTGTAGTTGTGATCTGTCAATAATATTTAAGTCAAAGCACTCTGTTTTAGCTTCAAAAGAAACACTCAAAGCATATCATAAACAAAGATGTAACTCAAATAAAATATTGCAAAATGTGCAACTCTGATTTTAAGAGGAGGTGCACCATTTGGTAATCTATTTCCCTCATTTGAAAATATTTCAATGGAATCAGATTGCTTCCCCAATTGGCAATCTATATTTACTTTTAGTTGTCTTAAGAACATATGCAACATTGAGTATAAAAATGATCTGATAAATTCTCATATGAACATACAAGAATTTCACTACCAAAATTCTTATGACGTGCAACCAACTTACTTCCTCCAAATTTAAGGTCATCCAACCATGAAATTGAAAAGGTTCTGTTCTTTTAACATCACATATTAACATTTCTCCAAAACATTTATTACTGGTCAGTAAGGTGAGATAGTGTATGTTTATCTCAGTTTATTGGACCAATTAGTTGGTTGTAATCACTAAAAATTCATACATCATTCTAGGGGGTGCCTAATCAGCAGAAAAATAAAGCATGGAGTGAACATTTAGTGCACAAATATCCCCTGTTTTAATGGATGACTAAAACCAGGAGGCCTTACTCCCCATCCCTAAAATAGGCTCTTGTTGCACAAACACCAGGTGTAGATAACTAGGTGCTTTGCAAGGTTGCTCTTATTCTGAATTGTTCTATCAATTGGGAGGTTTACAAAGAGAAACAAACCCAAATCTACAGAAAGATACCCAAGATTGACACAACAATGCCCTGGTGTCTGGATTTCATTGAAATGTTGTTAATGAAAGACTCAATATTGGGGCACAAAAGCAACAAATCTGTTGTGTATGATCACTTGTTTTTCGCATTGATGGTGTTTCATGTCAGAGAGTTTTCTCCAAGAGTTAGTTTATTTTTTCAATTGAGTAACAGCATGCTACAACTTGAATTGCACTACTGCTACAAAGATACGTGCAAAAACACTGGAGGCAGACAGAAAATATTAACAATTTCAATCTTGACAAGTCATTAGTTTTTAATATTTTAATTCAACTTTTTAAAACAAAATAAAGGTCTGCTTCAGCACCTTCATGTCAGCTCTCCAGAAAAAGTCATGACAGTTCATATTAAAACAACTATAAATACCAAGTTGTGCTTCTCATTCCAGCTCTGTAACTCGGTCAAGGACAGAAGAAAAAAGACTCAGACCTGAAGCAGAAGAACGAAATTTGAAGACCATTAATTGTTTCTAATTTCTGTGGTTGAAATTCTGAGTTACTATTTGGACAGAACTCGCTTTTGGGTAAAAAACTCGGTCAAGGACAGATGAAAAAAGACTCAGACCTGAAGCAGAAGAACGAAATTTGAAGACCATTAATTGTTTCTAATTTCTGTGGTTGAAATTCTGAGTTCCTATTTGGACAGAACTCGCTTTTGGGTAAAAAAAAAATATTACAAACTTGTAGCATTTAACTCAAATCTGTAGTGGGATTTTTTCTAGACCTATGGTGGCATTTTCAGATCTATAGTGGAATTTTTGGACCTGTGGAAGCTTTTTACTCGGCCTTGTAGCATACATCTGTGGTTCGGACCAGTGCACAAACATAACAGACCTCTGCCTTATTGTAAAGGATTTTGGGCCTTGGCCCCTCTATAGCACTGCATTTTCGGCCTAATTCAGGCTTGAAATTTCAGCTTCTGTATCACTGAAATTTGATATGAAATTTGGCCTATTATAGGCCTGCACTGTGACAGGTCGAGGGATTCGAAAGAGAGGGTGAGAGGGCGTGCCGTGTAGTTATAGAGTTGCAAGCTGTAGCAGTCCGCGTGGCTCCTCAACACGCAGCGCTGGAGATGCTGCTTGAACGATGGGAGGCTGGAGGTGCTGCTCGAACAATGGGAGGCTGGCTGTAGGACGCTCGATCAAACAGTGAAACACTGAAATCCAAAACCCAAACGGAGAAATTAACACGCTCAGGCTTCAGCAAACACGCAAACGCTGTGTGTTCATGGTTCAGGTTGCGTGCTGTTTTATAACACTAAACCAACGTCCAAACCGGCTTTTCCCGCCATTTCCCAAAGCCCAAAACCCTAAATGTTAATTAAATTAAGTTATAAACTGTTAATTAAGGATTAAATCCAGATTTTAATTAATAAAATCGAATATTCGGTAAACGCCCCACGCCCCTCCGCCTCCTCGTCCCCTCTCGCCCCCATGCCCCCTCACATCCTCCACGTCCCTTTTTTCGGAAACGACTCCTCAGGGAGGGGAAACGTTTCCCTGGCACGTCCCCTTGAGTTTCCTGCATTTTGGGAGCGTGGGGAAACGTCCCCTACTCGTCCCAAGTCCCCGGAGCGCGAGGGAAAGAGGAAACTAGACCACTAGGGGGGGGGCGAGTCCCCGTGGAACACTGGATAAAACGTTTTCTAACCATCAAGACACTTTACATCATGATTTTTACAATTTTACATCTCGAGGGGGAAAACCCATTTGACATAGACCCTCATAGACCACCCAGTTCTGCGACACAAATATAATCTAGCAGATCAAGCAATTTGTAATAACCTAACCAAATAGTTAGGATTATTTCAAATCACTTTTACATAGACTCGATCTAACACACTAGGATTCCCCTAAGATTTGGGGTTAGGCTGAAGGAAAACTCTGCCGACCATAGGTCGGTGAGACAAAAAACCTTTTGGAACGTAGATTATCCCCAGAAAATTAGGTTTACCTAAGCAATTTACATACATGACTCAGATCTGCTAAGATTATTTACAATTTACACATGCAGATTGAGTTTACAACATAACATGATCGGGCTGATGATGATAGTCGAATTGCACAGACACGTCGATTAAGCACTATCCCTTTTGCAAAAAAGGAGGTGCACTACTATGGGTAGTTGACACGTAGTGGTCAACGTCTAGCTCTACTTGGAGACATGTTGCTACATTGTAGAAATGTGAGAACCTAGAATCTGCATCCGCGCAACGCACAACAAAACATAAGTAGCGTCCATCCAAAAATCATCATATAACATTAAGCACATGAAAGATATAAGCTCTTCATTTATTAACTATCTAGTAACATAAAAAGTAAATCTAATACTAAAACAGAAATAAAAATGCTGAAAAAACAAGGAGTAGGGTTAGAAATACAGAGGATGCCCCATGCCTTCAGATATGTTCAATATAGTGTATACTGAGCATTTGCCTGCTTTCAGGCAAATCTGTCGGCTACTTCTCGGATGTGCCATGTCCAATTCTGCATACGGTATGACTTTTCCCTATCCGAAAATCAAGCTCCTCGCAGCCGTCTGATGCATCAAATCTTCTCGTTTTCTTTCTTTTGCGTTTTTTCTTCGTGGCATGTTGTATCACTGATGACGTGGAACTTTCTGCTTCAAAGCTCTCAGATGAAGTATGTAAGATATGCGTGACATGTCTTTCTTCATTCTGCATCTGCGCTATCAAGGATGATGGATCAATCTTATAGGTGCCATGAGTTATTTAACTTGATCTTCTATGACCATGTGAGCATCACCCTGATTATTAATTTCCCTTTTATCCAGGTCACTTTCATTTATCCACTTTTCAATGGAACAAAGGACCTCATAATAAGATGGAGCTTGTTGCAGCAGATAAGGAGGCTCCTGAATTATTGACGTTCCCTGGTTTCTTTCATCCTCTGACCGCTGTTGAATTTTCTGAACCTGTATTTTAATGGCATCTATCTGATTAGAGTGTTTAACCTTCATAGCACTGATTTCCCTGGCATGGTCTTCTTCCATATCTTTTATTACTTTATCGTTCTTTTCCTTTATAGTCATCAAGCAATGTTGCATAAAATTTATCTCTTTCTGATGATTTGCTTGCATGGTAGCCAACTGATTATTATAATCGAATGTCATGATAGTCATTTCTTCATCCATAGTTAATAACTTGTTTTGCATAGAATTAATTTCCCTATCATGATTGGCTTAAAATCGTCATATTTTCCTCTAAGCTGGATAACTTGCTTTGCATAAAACTAATTTCTGTGTCATGATTATTTTCATGGCCTCAATTTCCTTAGCATGCTAATTTTGCATGTTGGTTATGTGATCAGAGTGTTTAATTTTCATGATCTCCATCTCCTTATTACGTTTTTCTAGGTGAGTGCATAAAGTTCTCACATCATTGGCGTAATTAGTTTGATTGATCTCCATATTTTTTACCAGCCGCATTAGTTCTTGTATAATTTGCTTTTGATCTTCTTTTTCATTGTCAACACTGTTTTTACAATTTGTCCCTATTTTTCCACTATCATGGATTTGATCTGCAATAGTACAGGTGGATGGCACATTCTGATATGAAGAATTGTCTTGAAATCTTTCATCAACGGCTGGACCTTTTATAAGATTACTTCCATTCTGTTGCACAATTTTAGGGGCATAAGGCGAGCTATCTGAATAACCATATCTATCTCTGAAAGCATTGAAAATGTCTTGTAAAGAAGTGAAAGTCTTTAGGACAATTATTAAACCAATTCAAAGCATCACCCTCTAAAGAAAGGACAAATAGACGCATTTTGACATCTTCATGATCATACTAAGGAGATCTACCATATATGAACGTTATACGATAAAAACTCCATAAATGCCTTCTAACAGTGACTGAATCACCACCCGAGAACAAAGGTAATTTAGAAATGGCCACTTCCGGAAAATCATGGAGATCATCAATAAAATGACATGGTTTAAACGAATAATCCATGATGAATAACGAGGGACCAAATGGATGATAGAAAGAGATCTCTACTCAAGAAAATCAAGAGATGAAAGAATCGCCACTTGAACAATGAATCTAATCCTCGGATCCAAAAAGCAACAAAGAAGCAGATATGAGGGAGGCTTCTTGTCTGGAAAAAATAAATGAAAAGAAATAGAGTCGCCACCCAAACAAAAAAAGAACTGAAGAGTAGGTGCTGATATGACGAAAGATAAGGTGATGAAAAGATCCAAATGATGCCAAAAAATGTTGAATCTGCCAGCTCAAATGAAAGATGAGAAAGATGAAAGAATGATGAGAAATGAGAAGATGAATGTCGTTGAAACGCCGAGAATAAAATTTCCCCGGCAACGACGCCAAAAAAAGTTGTCTTTGCCAGCTCAAATGAACAAATAAGAAACGAAAAGAATGATGACGAAATGTCGTTGAAACGCCGAGAATAAAATCTCCCTGGCAATGACGCCAAAAAATGTTGTTGCACATTCTCTAAGCAGCGCGACAACGCTCAGACCGGGGGTTGTCACCCTGATCCCTGACCTCTCAGTTTAAGCTGTTTCCTGAGGCTAAGGGGGGTAGACCCTATGGGATAAAGGAAGACCAACTGTGAACCAGTTGAGTTGGGAGACATACAAGGCAATTTAGCACGTGATTGATTTAGAAATTAATGTACCAGTGCCTTATGGAGTTAACGATTAAATGATTATTTATTAAATGTTGCAGAAATATGAACCTTGTAAAACAATCATTTATCATCAAATAACCTAATCGATGCAAGATGTTCAATAAATGCACAATGCTTTAACAATGTTCTAGCAATTAAACTTCAAGAAAAATCAAATGCTTTAAATGATCATAAAATTTAAATGCTGACCAGTTACCACTTTCATATAGCTAACTTTAAATAGACATTTAAGTGCATTTAACTATATAGAAGTGGAACATAGATACCACAAAAGTCAACAAAAAAGAATTTTCAATTTTTAGTTAAGCTTTTCAAAAAAAATAAAATTATATTTTTATATTTTTAATAAAACAAACTTAAACTAAACTAAATGGATTCTAGATAATTAAATCTAATCCTACTACAAAAACTTCTTTATTTTTTAATTTTAAAATTTTAATCAAATCAAGTAAATCTATTCTAACTAAGATTTCCAAATGAAAAAGAACCTTTATTTTAATATTTATGATTTTTTTTTTTTTTTTTTTCTTTTAAACCAAAAATTTAACTAAAATTTTTCTAATTCTAAATCAAACCCTAAGCTAAACTAGGACCAAAATCTAAATCTAAGTATATAGCAAAATGAAAATCTAAAAATCAAAGTCCCAAACTTTTATTTTTTATTTATTTATTATATCAAAATAAACAAAGCATCTAAGCTAAAAATGAAACTAAAAAAAAAGTAAAACTAAAACCTAAAATACTACCTATGCTAAACTAAAAAGAACTAACATCTGTTGTATAACAAAAATAATAAATCTAAATATAAATCTAAAAAAAATAAAACTCAGACCAAAATATTTACCATACATATCACCATGAAGACTCATCATAAAAAAAATTGAATTTGTTTTGTTTGAGACTATAGGTTCGTGTGAAGGATGAGAGGACAGAGGCAGAGATGTTTTGATGGAGGAATGCCGCAAAGATGTGGCAGGTTGAGGGTATGGCGAATAGATTGATGAGCAGTGGAATGAATGCAGGTATGTGGAGGAAATCGACGCAATGAGAAGAGCAGGGTAAAAAGACAACAGCGTGAAGGGGTTTTCGTAGAGTCACGATGTGAAGACACAGAGACCTTTGGAGGTATGACAATGAAAAAAGCAGTGGGCAATACGTTGGTGAAGCGTGGCGATGAAGGTATGAATGTTGCACATCAGCAACAAAGGATGAGGGAATACGATGATAGAGCTGCAGATTTAATGCAAGGACAGGGGAATGACTGCGCAAGATAGCTGTGGGGGAGAGCTAGGGCAACACGCTACCAGTTATGGGAGAAAAATGCCTGAGTGATGGCTGCTGGAAGAGCTGCATAAAGAAGACTGTTTCTAGCGGCGTAGATTTGAAGAGATCTGTAGGTAGAGACTAGCCAGATTTTCGAGGGAGTAGAAAAGCGAGGGGCGTAATGGAAAAGCCCAGTGAAATGAAGCTGTGTTTTGACAAAGCAAGCTAAAAAAATCGATCTTGGGCAGCACAGAGACTCTTACGGTGGAGGTAACAGACCCGTAATTCAGAAACTTAATCAAAATTTTAAATCTTTCCTGCTCCAAATTGCCTGATGGAAACCCTGAAAATTTTTCAAAATCTGTACCCACAACCTGCAATGGCAAAAAATAGGACACCCAAAAAAAATATATGCAAGGATTAAACCTAAAAAGAAACCCAAAAAACAGTTAAACAATTACAGTATTTACAAACTGAAGGCTCTAAGTAGCCACATTTATCGTTATGCCACAGAAATATTTTCAGGATCTTTAAATTTAATGTGAGGTACTTCACAAAACCCTTCATGCATCTGCAACAAAAATTTTAATGATAAGCCCGGGATTAAAAACTCACTGGGCTCTTTCAGAAAACGCAATCTAGGAGTTGGCTGGTTTAGCCGAGAACTTTCCCTAACGCCTGGTAAACTCAAAATTAAGGATATCCTGCACAGCTTAAATCAACCATTAACATAGAGGGAGTAAACAACAGTGAAATTCAGATCAAATGGAGATACCTGCCATTATATTCAGAAATTAAACTATCATTCAAACCCCAGAGATCAGACAAGATACCTGTGCCTAAATCAATCTTCATCAAGCTATCATCAATGGATGAAAATAAAATTATGCAGAAAAATAAAACATTTTACAGCGTTTCCAAAAGAATAACACCAACAAGATTTTCAACCCCAAAGTCTTTCTTTATTGCACAAAAAAAATAACTACAAAAGAGCTTTCTTTAACACAAGACTCACAGATCGAATGATTTCAAATGACCCCTGACACCCTATTTAAAGGAAAATTTCCCAACGGCTAATTCGAGTGATCCATGTCAAAATGATCTCGACCTTCGATGAGGATCAAAATCCCTTTTAATCTCATCCATCGAAAGTTTTAAATGCATTTTGATATATTAAAAATTTAAATCTTACATTTATTTCCTCAAAATCTGAGTATTATTATTTATTTTTTCAATTTTATTTTTTTAAATTTTTATTTTATTTTATTTAATTTTATTTTTTTAGTTATTTTAATTTTTTATTTTATTTATTTTATATCTTTTTTTTAATTGTTTTTTTATTTTTTATTTTTGGACCCTCAAACTTAGCCTTTGGAAAAATCACCTAGGACCTAGGACTTAGGACTTATGAGGGGATAAAACATTTTCTACCCCTCAAGGCACCTTACATCATGACTTTTACAATTTTACATCTCACGGGGGAAAACTCATTTGACATAGACCCTCATAGACCACCCAGTTCTGCGACACAAATATAATCTAGCAGATCAAGCAATTTGTAATAACCTAACCAAATAGTTAGGATTATTCCAAATCACTTTTACATAGACTCGATCTAACACACTAAGGTTCCCCTAAGATTCTAATGACAAAATCCATTCTGGCTTTGGCGTTAGGCTGAAGGAAAACTCTGCCGACCATAGATCGGTGAGACAAAAAACCTTTTGGAACGTAGATTATCCCTAGAAAATTAAGTTTGCCTAAGCAATTTACATACATGACTCAGATCTGCTAAGATTATTTACAATTTACACATGCAGACTGGATTTACAACATAACATGATCAGGCTAATGATGATAGTCGAATGGCACGGACATGTCGATCAAGCGCTATCCCTTTTATGAAAAGGGGGTGTACTGCTATGGGTAATTGACACGTAGTGGTCAACAAAATCCATAAGGACCTTCTCAGTGGCATTCTTAGCAGGGATAGCTTCAACCCATTTAGTGAAATAATCGGTGGCAGTCAAAATCCATGAGTAGCCATTGCTAGCATTTTCATGAAACTTCCCAGTGAAGTCCAAACCCCAATGCCAAAAAGGTGCCTCAACAACCACAGGTTGTAAGGGCAGGGCAGCAAGCTTCTATTTCCCAGTGAATAGTTGGTAGGCTTGACAACTTCTAACAAACTTATGCACATCAGAAAAAATCGAATGCCAATAATAACTAGCTCTTAGAATTTTGTGGGCAGTAGTTCTAGCAACATAATGACCACCACAAAATCCCGAATGAAACTCAAAAACTAACTTCTTGGAATCAATTTTGTCAACACACTTAAGTACTATGCCCTCAGGATTTCTCCATCCAAGGCCATCCTTCATGAGGCAATACTTAGTGGCTTTTAATCTAAGAGCCCTTTTCTTATGAGCGACTAAATGGTTAGGACATGTAAGATTTAACAAGTACTAAATAATGTCCTTGTACCACTCACTCTCTCCTAATCTTTGCAGCTAAGGTGAAAATGAATCGTTAAGACAAATCAAACCAAGAGCTTTCTTATTACCTTCAGTCATCATTTGAGCCAAGCCTTGACCTTTAACTAACTTGGTGGGCCTAATCCCTAAATCATATTCTTGTATTTTAGTAAACCACCTAGCACGAGTCCCTAAGCAATTAGTTTGAGTTAATATATCTTTAACCACGGAATGTGGGACAAAAGAAATGATTTTGGAATAACCCACATAAGTCTTGAAATGCTTAAGAGATTTGACTAAGGCATAGGATTGCTTTTCCATGGTATTGTATTTTAATTCAGAATTTTGAAGCGCTCTACTCATGAAAGCGATAGGTTGCTCGTGACCATCCTTATTTTTCTGCAATAAGACACCAGCAATGGTATCTTTAGAAGCGAAATAGAAAATCATGAAATCCTTAGAGTAATTAAGACTAACTAAAACAGGGGCTTTTGCACTAGCACCTTTGATTTCCTAAAAAGCCTTTTTGCCATCTTCTTTCCATACAAATTTTACATCTTTTTTCATAAGACTTTGAATAGGCTTAGCTACTTCTGCATAATTCGGAATAAATATTTTAAGAAAATTTGTTTTTCCAAGAAAAGACTCAAGGGAGTTAAGATTATGGGGGAGAGGAATCTTTTGGATTGCCTCAACTCTTTCAGGATCAATCTTGATTCCATCTTTAGAAATGATGTGACCAAGTAATTTCCCTTCAGTTACTCCAAAAATAGATTTAGCCGAATTTAAGGAAATCTCAAACTCTCTACATTTATCAAAAACTTGCCTAAGATGACTTATATGACTAATACCATCCTTAGAAAAAATAGTAATATCATCCTGATAAATTTCGATAAACTTCCCAATTAAACCCTTGAAGGTATAATCCATAGCCCTTTGAAACATAGCCCCAACATTGGTTAATCCAAACGGCATTCTAATATATTCAAAAGTACTTCATGGTGTGGTGAATGTAGTTTTGTGACGATCGTCCTTCTTAACCCATACCTGATTATATCCAGAAAAAACCATCTATCAATGACATCATTCCAGAACCAGTTACTCTTTGCAACATAGTCTCCATGTTTGGCAAATGGTAATTATCTTTCTTACATGCTAGATTAAGGTATCGAAAATCGACACAAAGTCTAATAGTACCATTCCTTTTTCTAACAATCACCAGGTTGGAACACCATGTTGAATGCCTCGTTTGAGCAATAATTCCTGCTGCAAGCATCTTTGAAAGCTCCTTTTGAACCAAAGGGGCTAACTTAGGATTTATTTGCCTAAGCTTTTGAGAAAAGGGTTTAGCATTTCCATCTTTCAAGGGATAGTGTGCTCCATGACATCTTCCCTGTAACTTTTTAATTCATCATAAGAAAATTCTAAAACAGCCTGATATCCACGAAGTAAATTGGTTAATTTTTCCCTTTCTTCATCATTAGTACCCTTACCAATTTTGACAATCTTTGGATTACTAGAGGCACCAATATTTACCTTGGTGAATTCACCTGGATCTATTTTATTTTCCTCTTTCATATTTGTCGCATCATGCTGATCAAAGTGTTGTTATAAAGAAACCACATTCCTAGGAGTAGGATTTATAATATCTTCATGATCATTAGATCCATCCTCCTTAGAATCTATCCGAAAATTTTCAAACTCATCCAAATTATCAAGAAAACGAATCACTTGTTTCTCGTCATCAAAAACTTGCCAATGCTTTGAGTTATCTGGAACAAAAGGCCTAAATATAAGTTCCATTTTTATCTTATCCTTAATCAACCCATCAGAGAACTACGAAGTAGAAACAGCTACAGCAAGCTCATCTGCTGAACTATTCTACTCTCTTGGGATAGCCTCAAAGTCAAGGGCATCAAAGTATTCCATAGTATCCCATACAGCATTTCGATAATTCCTTAACCTTTGATTTTTACATGTAAATTTATTTTTAATTTGCATGATAATTAAGTCAAAATCCCCCTTGATGCTAAGAAACTTAACTCTTAAAGCCTTTGCCAACTCAAGACCCAACAACAAAACTTCATATTCAGTAACGTTGTTGGTTGCTTCAAATTCCAATCGATAGGTAAACTTGAAAATTATGACCAAGGGGTGATTTTAATACTATTACTACACCTTTACCATGCCTAGACAATGCACCATCAAAATACATGTACCAAACTTTATCTTTGAGATCCCCATCCTTTTTATCAACCTTATCATCGGGAAGAACTATGGAATTAGATAGAATAGCATAATTCCCAATGCCAGATTGTTCTTTAATTATCTCATTATGAGGCCTCTTAGGATCTTCATCATGGAATCTTCTCTTAGGCTCTCTATTAAGTCTCACAAAACCATCACCTCTAGAAGAAGGAATCATAGCATATGACCAATTCATTTGAATACTCCCCCCTAGATCAGAGACCCATTTTCTAGATAAAAGCATACCACAAGCATCAGACACATCAACAACAACAATGTACATAACAATCATAATGTCAGGGTAAACCGATAAATGAACTTGTAAGTCCTTGAATAGACCGTGAACTTCAATCTTTTTAGAATCCATGGCACATACATTGTAGTAAGGCCTAGAAACTCTTAAGTTAAGCTGTTCCATGACCCTCTTGGTCATGACACAAGCTGATGCACCAGAATCCAACATACAATTATTCAATTTATACCCATTAACCATCAAAGTAATAAAGAGTGGTTGATGTTCCTTGTTATCTAAAACCAAACTTTGCAAATCGATAGGAGCATCTTGGTAATCAACCTCAGGTGCCTTCTATTGAGAAACATTCACTTGAGGAGCTTCAATAGCATTCAGTAACTTAGCCCTTTGGGAAGGAATCTTCGCAATCTCGGCAACAAGAACCCAGATTTTTGCATTATTAAACCAACTTCCCAAATCGATATCTAATCCATAGTTTGAACCCAGGTTAAAAATTCGAGGGGGAATTTGATTCTCACTTTGAACTTTATCCCTTCTTTGATAAGTTAAACCCTTATCTTTAGCAATTTCCATGATTTGCTCTGGAGAAGGCTTTTCACCATATAATTTAACCATCATATCATCTTCATGCTCAAAATTATTTATACTAAAAGCTGATGTGGGAGGCATAACATCCTGACTATTTTCCTTAACTTCCATCTAGTCTTCCATAGACAAAGAAAACTCTTTACCCACTACATTTATTTGATTACCTGCCCCAAACATTCCATTATCCAAAATCCTTCTAACTGTGGGGCAAGTAGCCTCCTCATGAAGAGCATCACAAGACCGACAATAAGGCGGAGCATCAGCGACCAAATTAGTATGCTCAAGCAGATTAGGTGGTCTTTGCTCACTAGATTGACCTTTCTGCTGCCAATTATTATTTCGATTATTATTATTATTTCTAGGCTGGAAATTCTGTGTTTGAGCTCTTTCCATTTGAACCAACCTATTCTGCAATGTAGTTATTTCCTTAGCATGGTTAGAGGTTAATTTCGCTTGGTTAAGCTCCATGCTTTCAATTTTTTGCAGTAATTTCTGAACAAGGTCGTTAGCAGATTCTTGAACCTCTTTCCCTTTAGGTTCTTTCAATTTTGTTGAAGCCCTATCAAAACCTGGGATTTTAGACTTCCCAGATGTTGCCTTATCTTTTTCAAGCTCTACCGCTAAAGCTTGAGAATCCCTATAATCAGGAAGTTTAGCACGTCTTAACTCATTAGAGGGCTCAGGGCTAAAGGCATCAATATAGAAATCCCGAAGAGATTTATCAGTAGGTTTAAAATCTTGAGGTAATTCCTTAATAATATCATTGAACCTCTTGTTAAATTCTTTTGCGGTCTCATTTCCTCTCTTTTTAATGATACTGATAGCTTTTATGAGATGCCTTCCTTCTCTCTTATCTCCATACTTTTCCTTAAATGCATTAACATTCGATTGCAAAGAATCAAATGAATTACAAGGCTTTTCCATAAACCAATCTAAAGCATCCCCCTCCACGGTAAGAGCAAAAAGGGTCATTTTTACATCTTCATGATTAAAATCAGTAGCCCTCACATACTTACCCAGCCATGAACTAAAAGCTTTTAGATGAAAGTTAGCACTAACTACATTATTGCCCTGAAAGAGAGGCAATTTATCCATCCCATGTTTTGGAAGATCATTGGGATAACCTTGAATGTTAGCATAGTTACAAGGGGCGAATATGTCCATGATGTCATGCTCGACCGAGTTAGTAAAAAGAAAATGGATATCAGAGAGGGCTTCTTGTCTGAGATTAACAAGAAGGGTACAAGAAGAGAGTTTGTGCAATCGTACTCTGAGAGCCCTTTCAGGATCAAGAGCAAGATTAGCCAAATTGCTTGGATGTCTTTTAGTATACACTCTTGCAGAAGATAGAGGAAGTGGAGTCGCCACCCAGACAAAAGTCTAACTCGAAATAACCCAAAAACAAGGAACCAAGAACAAGGAACTTATCCTGGCAAGAGACGAAAGGATGAGAAGAAAGAAATGAGATGAATGTCGAAGAAACCAAGAAAAGAAAAAACTCTTATCCCCGGCGACAGCGCCAAAAAATGTTGTCGCACAGAATGTCTAGGCATTGCGACAATGCTCAGATCGGGGGCTATCACCCTGATCCCCAATCTCTCCGTTTAAGCGATCTCCCTACAGCAAGCTAAGGGGGGTAGACCCTCTGGAAAATGGAAGGAAGAAGAACTAGTTGGGAACCAGCCAGTTCAGGAAACACAGCGAGGCGATCAAGTTCTTGAGCAAGACCTAGGATTTGATTAGATTTTAAACGATTAATATCAGTGCCTTATGGATTCAATAGTGTTGCTAGGGGAATTAAGACCAAGTAATCGATTAGCAACTGCTGCTTAGATGAATGAATATCTTATATGAAATGCAGATCCTAAAACTTAAAGTGAGATGTAGGAATCTTGGTTAATTTTAGTTAAATGCCTACTTAAATTGTGAATCCTTCAATCATTTCTGTGTTGAGCCTGATTTCGTAGTAATTGGCAAAGATAAGATAAAGAGAAGCACAATAAGGTGTGATTAACGATACCTCTCTTGAGCTTCTAACATACTCGGTGCCTTCAGCGCTGCAGAGAATTGTGGCTCTGACAACTGCAAGGTCACCATTTTAAATACTATTAAAACAGGCTTCTCAAGAAAAGACAGATGGATATCTATCTTTTTATCGACCAAGCTTATGCTTGGAAGTAAATTTTATCTATGCAAAACTAACTTATATGCAAATGCACCGGAAGATGAGATGAAGTTAGACTCGAGGATGGAAAAACACTTATGTCGCAAGAGCCCTCAATTACCTAATGAAATGTTCACTTTATTAGATGAAGACATAAAAGATAAATTTTTGAAGATATTACAATTAAAACACCAACTTATTTCAAATCTTCTCGATACAATTTACCTCAAAGAAAACAAAAACTACTTCGCAATTTGATATCAATGTCAACAAATGCTCAAAAGTATGCTTAGCTTAGGAAGCAAAGATACACAATCTATTGTAATTCCACGACAAAATTCTTTAACAATCGCTTGAAAATATTTGCAAAATGTCTAACATGTAACGAGCATTAAATAATTCAAGCAATGGCAATAGATTTTAATACATGCAAGATATTCAATAGATGCACAATGCTCTAGAAATTAGATTTCAAGAGATCCAAATACTTTAAACAACCATGAAATTTAAATGCTAACCAATTTTGATCCTAGATTTAAAAATTATGCTTAGTGACCCAAATCTAGGAAAATTTTCCCATAGTTAACCTTTAGATATAAAAATTTAAGCACATTTAACTAAGGAAAAATTTTGATACCACACAAGTTTTTCTTTTAGATCTTATTCTTAGCACAAAAAACACCAAAAAGAAAATTTTAAATTGGCGACTTAATTATTCCTTAGGTGAATTTTTTCAATGTGCTAAGTTTATAAAGCAAGATTAATGTGGTAAAAAAAAAGTGACCAAAAGAAATTAATAACTTTTAAATGTTTTAATGGGCCAGAGGCCACATAAAAAATCTAAAACCTTTAAATGTGAAAATTTTACCTTTAAAAAAAATAAAAAATAAAATTGACTGTCTCAAAGTCACATGAAAAGGTGAAGCCCTTTTTTTTTATATTTAGGATTTTTTAGATCTTCTAAAAAATTTTAGATTTTAAATTTTATAGTTTTTAGATTTTTTTAATCAAAATCAAAATAAAACAAAATAAAAGAGAAAAAAAAAGAAATAAATCAAGACCCAAATCCAATTTTTTTAAAGAAAATGAATTAATCCTAAGCTTAGAAAAAAAATAACTAAAAGCCTAATGAAACATTAAAAATTCAAATTCAAATCTAGTAAAAAAAAAAAGCTAACCTAACACATGCATATACAAATGAAAATGAAAATAAGAAATCGAATATGCTAACCGTAACAAATCAAAACCTAAAGCAAAAACAAAACAAAAGGAAACCAAAAATCGAAGTGGTCAACGGCTAAGGAGAGTAACTACGGCAGAATGGAGAGGGAAGCTCACGCGGGCAAGGAGAATGGGAATGGACTGCTAATGGATAAAGTGTTAGAGCAGTTGTGGGCTTGAAAGTCTGATCTAGGAGGGAGCTCGGGCTTGTTTGCAGGCTTGCGGGTAGATGGAAAGGAGCTGGACGGCAGTGAGGAACAAGGGTATGGAGCTCGATGGAGAATGCAGGCTTGGACAGCGAATTGGTTTAAGCAAAACGCAGAAGGACAATGTGCTAGGAAATAGAAATTGATGCGCAGTGTTTGCAGATTGCAGGCAGCAACGTGGAAGAAAGGAGCTCACGCAGAGAGCAGGCAATGATAGGAGAGCAGAGGGAAGTGGATCTGTAACAGCACTTTCTCCCACAAATACTTGAAACTTCTTCAGCAAGATTGTGAAACTAAAACCCCAGCAGCAACAAAAATACCCAGAGATTTCCCAAAAAAAATTCTTTACAGATCTTAAGAAATTTTTTAGAAAAAATATGAAACCCTTCAGATGTAAAACCCCTATTAGAATTTTTCCAGATTTAAAATAAAAATAAATTAATTAATTAAACCCTGAAACAAATCTAGACAATATCCCTGCAAAATGATTTTGAGAGTCTCGGGAAGGCAACCCAAACTCCAAACAACTAAAAAAAAAACGAATTTTAGATTTGTACTTCAGATTTACCAATGAAACCCTCGTAAGATTATTTCTAGATTTAAAATATTTGAAAACCCTTGGACTGCAAAATTAATGCCCTTGCAAAAGTTGGTTTTCAGACCAAATCTTACCCTCCAGGGCCTAGATCTGGCTTCAAAATCAAACTTGACCTTTACATTTGCAACCTGTATCTGAAAACACAAACCCCCAAAACCTGGATATATAAAAAATAAATGAAACCCAACTCAGAAAACTTTTAAAAATTTACAGATTTATGCACAGGAACAGCAGATCTATCAGATCTGACAACTGTCAGTCCAACTCTGCTCCTAGATATGATAATTTAAGGCTCTTAAAAGTCAGATTTATCAATTTAGCACAGAAAAGTTTTGAAATTTTAAATTTAAACGGAGGTGCTTCGCCCAAAACCCTTCATGCATCACCAAATAAAATTTCTTATAATAAGCCCGGGATCCAATCAAGCTGGGCTCTTCAGAAAATACAAATCGGGAGTTGGTTGGTCCAACTGAAAACTTCCTCGAACCCTTGATGATCTGACAATCAAGAATTTCCTGCATAACTCAATTCAACCATCAACATAGAGCGAGAAAACCAATGTTGTGAAAAGCGCGAGCGGGATTTAATCGGCGCGGGGAAAAAAATGAAAAAATCGGAAAAATCGGGAAAAAAAGCGGAAAAAAACGGGAAAAAAGCGTTTGGAACAAAAATATTCATTTTTTTTCATTTTTTTTCAATTTTTTCAATATCTAAACCATCTAGAACATAAAATAAATACATTGACACATAAATATGATAAAAAACTAATATATAAGATGTTTAATATCATTTCTAGCGCTAAAATCACACATAACATTGAATCATGTCCTGAATAGTAAGTCCTGACTCCTGAGTCCCAACTCAGCCTCAAAATATCAACAAAAAATATGATAATGTATCTCATCATGTCATATACAATAAAATGAAAGTCTAATCCTATTGATTTCCTCTGCCCCTCTTGCGAGAAAATGCAATAGCTTTCCCTTTCCCTCTCGATGTAGATGCTGGTGCCTGTGCTGGTGGGGAGGGCAGTGGAGTCTGATGTGCTCTACTAGCTGAAGAACTAGAAATAGGAGGTACAGGAGGTAGACCACGTCCTTTACTGGTGGCAGTGGTAGCCCGGGCAGGCGGTGTCACCTCCTCCTCCTCCTCCTTCTGCTCCTCCACCTGCTCCTGCTCCTCCTCCCCCTCCACAACATCCTGCCCTAACCAATCATCAACAGACTCCATGAGAGGCCTCTCGGCCTCGACCCTCCATGCAGCGGTGGTGTCAATGCCATCCAATGAGATGGCATCCACATCAGGTGTCTTCTCCAGTTGCCTCACCCACAATCGAAGATTGTAGTAGACATACACCATGTCATTAAGTCTCTGGGACTCCAACCTGTACAAAGATCATGAAATAATAATTAATAATTAATAAAAAAAATATTGTTTAATGAATTCAAAATTTATTTCGAAATTTGCAATATTTTAAATGTTTAAGTGTTAACCTGTTGCGCTTCTTATTGTGTTTTTTTTCAAATACACTCCAGTTGCGCTCACATCCTGAGGAGCTACATGTTTGGCTGAGGATGCGAATGGCCAACTTTTGCAAAAGGGGTACCCTTTTTCCATACATTTGCCACCAGGCATCTACAACAAAATTACAAATAAAATTTTAAATAAACATAAGAAAAAAATGGAATTTGAGGAGACAATGAAATTTGAAAGTTGAAACAAAGTTACAAACAAAAAAGTACCTGGCATTTTAATCAGCCTATCATTGACAGCCATGTCATAGCCAAATGTGCCACCTGCCATCCTATACAACTCAATTTGTTTAGAGATCTCTGTACGTTGTTCTGGAGATCGCACTATTTTCTGAACACACAATAAGAATCCATCCATGACCTCAGCATCAAAATCAAATCCACATGCATAAGAAAATCCAGGGTTCAGGAAAAGCCCTGCAGCATGAATGGGACGATGGAGTGTGTTGTTCCATCGCTCATCAATCACTCCACATAGAAGGAGTTGTTTCTGAAACCCATCATCTCCCTTGTCATCATAGTAGGCCCGAATGGCTTCTTTGGCCCTGTCCATGGCTTCATACAAATAGCCCATTGCGGGCTTATCACCATCAACCAACCGAAGAAC
>APFE031396898.1:82054-100150 GCA_000404065.3 Pinus taeda | reverse complement strand
ATATAAAACCCGCTGCCGCCCGACCCCGCGCTTTTTACTGAAAAAATCGCGCTTTTTTCAAAAAATCGGGAAAAAAAATTTTACCGCGATTTTTTCCCTTAAAAAGCGCGATTTAATCGCCAAAGGGAAAAAATCGCGATTTTTTGAAAAACGCGCGATTTAAACGCGATTTTCACAACACTGGAGAAAACAATAATAAAATTTAGATTTAATAGAGAAATTTGTTATTATATTCAGAACTTAAATTACCATTCAAACCCCAGTGACTGAGTAAGATACCTATACTCAAATCACTCTTCAGAAAGCTATCATCAATGGCTAAAAGGAAATCTATGCATGAAAATGACACATCTCACAGTATTTCCACGAAGAGTAACATCGGCAGAAAATTAACCCCAAAGTCTTTCTTTATTGATCATAAAAATATTACAAGAGAGCTTTCACTTAACACACGACTCAAAGATTGGATGATCTCAACTAACAAATTGACCTCTTATTTAAAGATAAATCTTCTAGTGGCTAGTTCGAGTGATCCTTGTCAAAGCAATCTCGGCCGTCGATGAGAATTAAAATTTCTTTTAATCTCATCCGTCGAAATATTAAATTTTTGAGGAAATTCGAAATTTTCAATTAAATGTATTTTAATTAACTCAAAAATAAAAATTTTGAGTTAATTTCTTAAAAAATTTGACTTTGACTTAAACCCCAAGGACCAAAGGCTTAAAATTTAGCAAAATAATTAATTTAACTTAGTCCTAGGACCTTTTAAAATTTTAATCTTAAGGACCTACGAATTTTGCCTATGGAAAATTTTAATTTACCTAGGACCTATAATTAATTAAATTTTTGGCTTCGGATTTTAATTAATTTTTGGCCAGAAAATTTAATTAATTAACCTATGAAGGGATAAATTATTTTTCCAACCCTCAAAACACTTTACATCATTATTTTCATATCTTTCACATCACAAGGAGGAAATCCCATCTGAAATAAACTCTCATAGACTACCCATTTCTGTGACACAAATATAATCCAGCAGAGTAAGCAATTTGTAATAAAATAACCTAACCAAATAGTTAGAATTACTCTCAAATCACTTTTACATAGACTCAATCTATAACACTAGGACTCGCCTAAGATCTCTGCCGACCATCCGAGAATGGATCGGTGAGACAAAAAACCTCCCGAAATGTAGATCGTCACCAGAAAATTAGGTTTACCTAGGAAATTACATACATGACACAGATCTGCTGAGATTATTTACATCATATACATGCAGAATGGGTTTACATTATGACAATCAAGTTGATGATGATAGTTGGACGACACAATCACATCGATCAGGCACTATCCCTTTTGCGAAAAAAGGGAGTGTACTGCTATGGGTCGTTGACACGTAGTGGTCAACATGACCCATGTTGATCACAATTTTCCCAAAAAAAAACATCGTTTAGGGCCTCAAAACAGCTCTGAAAGTTCAAGACCCGAAAAACTACAAAAAATAATAAATTGTGCTACAAATAAGGAAACTAAAAAACTGAAAGAAACAATGATGGGCGTCCAAGTGGAATAGGCGAGTGACCACCAATATCCACCTGGATCATTCCTCCCCCCTTAGGAAGCAATGGCCATTGTGTTGAGTTCCTTCATGAGATGAGGAAACTTCTGCTGAACTTGGTCCCTGGTGAGCCACTTGCCTTGGTGAAGGAGTTGGCCTGCTTCGACAACTCGATATAGTTGGACCCTTTGCTGTTGGGTGTTCTTGATCTGCGTGTCCATGATCTGATCAATGGTGGCTTGTTCCATGCAATCTAAATTTAACTTGTAGGTGTGAGTTATTCTGCAATGTATGATGTGTCTAGCAATGGTGGGAAGTATAGTCAAAGGCAGTCCACATTGAACACTGGGTGCAGGCCAAGGAATTGAGGAATGTTGAGCTCAAATGCATTGTCTCCCACAACCTCGGTAATGGTGTAAGGACCATACCGGAGTGGTCCGAGTTTCCGACAGGCTCCGGTAAGGCGTTCCTTTTGCAAATGCAACCAGACTTTGTCGCCTACCTGAAACTTGTGTTGCACCCGATGTTGATCATGTCGCTGCTTGTACTTGGCATTTGATTTCTCCAGAATGTCATGGACCTATTGGCGGATATGTTGGATGTGCTCAATGAAGTTGTCTGCCTTATCGCCTTCGGACTGGACATGAGCCGAATCTGCCTGAGTAGCTACAAATGGTATGACCACATCAATGGGACATAGTGGTTGGAATCCCAACCCCACCTGAAAAAGGTTATGGCCAGTCGAGCTGTGGAGAGCCCGGTTATAGTTGTGCTGGACATAGGGGAGGCTCTCATCCCATGTGCGTGGATGCTTTGAGCTGTACATGCGTAGAATGTGTATCTTGTTGACAACCTCTGTCTGGCCATCAGTTTGGGGATGGAAAGTTGTGGACTTAGTGAGCTTGGTGTCCAGCATCGACTAGAGACTAGACCAAAATGTACTGAGGAACCTGCTGTCCCGATCTGAGATGATAGACTGTGGGATCCCAAAGTGCACCCACACTCGTTCAAAGAAGAGTTTAGCAGTGGCTTCTCCTATGATATTCTTCTTGTTGGTTTCCACAATGGCCATCTTCGAGAATCTGTTGACAACCACAAAAACACAATCCTTTCCATGCTTAGTAGAAGGAAGGCCCGACATGTAATCCATGGAAATGGATTCCCAAGGTAGACTAGGGGTAGGCAACAGAGTATAGAGGCCTTGCTTCTTGATGGTCGGTTTGGCAATGGTGCAAGCAATGCAGGATCTGATGTACTTCTCGGCATCCTGTGGAAGATTTGGCCAATAGAAATACTTCTGCAGTACTGCCACCGTTTTCTCGATCCCGAAATGCGCAACAGCCCAGCTGTAGTGTGCTTCCCAAATCATCTTGGCATGCACGCTTGAAGGAACACAAAGGTGTTCCAAGTGGCATAACAAGGCATCCTAGAGGTGAAAATCTGGAACCTGCTAACCCTCCAAGAGTGTCTGATATGTGTGGTTGAATTCTGGGTCACTTTTGTAGAGAAGTGGCCACACAAAAGTCTTGTGCCCACAAGAGTTAGACACAGTGGTTAACGCCATGATCGGTGGTCGGTAGAGGCAATCTGCAACATTATTGGTGTTGCCCTTCTTATACTTGATATTCAAATGGAATTGTTATAGATATGTGGACCACTTCTAATGGCGATCATTCTGCAACTTCCCTTGCGTCTGTATGAACTACAAGGGTCAGTGGCCTGCATGGATGACCGTTTCCTTCCCCAAAATGTAATTCTTCCATCGTCGACAACCCTGCACAATGAAATACATCTCTTTGTCATAAGTGGGATACTTACGGTCTATGTCTGAAAGTGTCTCACTGTGATATGCCACTAGATGCCCCTGTTGAGTAAGGACTTCCCCAATAGCATAGTCAAAGGCATTTGTCTCGATCTCAAATGGTTGTTGCAAGTCTGGTAAAGTGAGCATTGGTGCAGAGCAGAAGTGATGTTTCAACTCTGCGAATGCCTTCTGTTGAGATTCAAACCAAAAGAATTTTGCTTTCAGTCCTCCCTTGGTGACTTGACTCAAAGGCCAAGTGGTATGAGAGAATTCCAACACGAACTTGCGGTAGAAATTGGCAAGACCCAAAAAGATGCAAAGCTTTGTCAGAGTGGTTGGGGCTGGCCAATCTCGAATGACTTGGATCTTGGCTGGATCCACATGCACCCCCCATTCATCAATAATGTATCCCAGATACCGAACCCAAGTCATGCAAAAAGTGCATTGCTCTAAATTGGCACACTGCTTGTGTTGCCACAATGTTTGGAGAACGTGTCGGATGTGGTGGAGGCACTCTTCCCAACTCTGGTTGAAGATCAAGAAGTCATCCAAGTATACCACTACAAATGAGTTGGTGAATGGACGCAAGATGTCATCCATCAACGTCATGAAGGTTGCAGGAGCATTCGTCAACCCGAAAGGCATAACCAACCATTCAAAAAATTCCTCCTTGGCTTTGAAGGCAACCTTCCACACATCGGAGGGTTCGATTGGTACCTGGTGATATCCGGACATCAAGTCGATCTTGCTAAAATATTTTGCCCCCTTGAGTTGGTCCAGAAGGTCATCAATCCATGGGATAGGGTACCTATTCCGGACAGTGATCTTGTTCAGCGCCCGATAGTCAATACAGAGTCTCCAAGTCCCATCCTTCTTCTATACCAACACAATCGGGCTCCCACAGGGTGATGAACTCAGTCGGATGTGACCTTTCTGCAGCAGCGCTTGAATCTGCCTCTTGATTTTGTTGTTCTCCAAAACGGAGCACCGAAAGATTGGTCCATTGGGCAACGACGCACTTGGGGTTAGATTGTTGGAGTGTTTGACCTGACAGTGCAAAGGCACCCCTGCAGGGGAGGTGAAGATGTCCTCGTACTCCTCCACGACCTTCTCCATTAGTTGTTGTTGTGCGGAGGGGCTCTGTGTGGAGGTCGTGGCCACCATCTTCTTCTTTCCCTGAGGACGTATCATCAGGAAAACAAATTTCCCGGTTTTGTAAATGAGCTTACTGCATTGTTTTGCAGTAACCAAAGAAATGGCGATAGGTGATGCTACCTCTGTTATCCTGTACAACTTATTCCCCAAAAACAATACCAGCACGAGGCCTTGATTCATACACAACATGTCGCTTCCACGAGTATGGTTGGCCTAATAATACATCACAAACATCAAGGGGAGCAACATCACATATTACCTCATCCGTGAAGGGCTTGATGCTGTATGAAAGGCAACACTGCTGGCTCACACGAAGATCCCGTCCTTAGTGAAGCCACCTGATGGTGTACGGTTGTGGGTGTGCTGTGGTCGGTAAGCCCAGCCGCTTCACGACCTCTGCCGAAATGAGGTTCTTTTGGCTCCCGCTATCGACAATGAACTGTAGCGGGGAACCCTCTACCCACATCTAGGAGTGGAAGAGGCACTCCTCCTCCACTAGATCTTCGGGTTCCTCCTAGATCTTCGTGGTGGCAACGGTGGCGTTGGTCTCCGCATCGATAATTTGCTTCTCTTTGTCATTCCCCTTGTCGGGTTCCGACTCAGAGTCGGAACATGCATCTAATTCCGAAGCCTTCAACTCGGACACGAGTGACTACTTGGCCCGACACTCACTTGTGTTGTGAGTGGAACTCCTATGGAACTCACACCACTTTCCCGTGTCCTTCTTCGACTTCGTGGTGTTGTTCTTTGCTTGCAGCTTTGACGGGTTGTCTTGAGTTGTCCCGCCTTGGCTTTGTTCTTTGTTATGCGGTTTGGAGGCACCTTTCCCTTGCTTCAGATTCGCAGATCCAATGTCTCGCTTCTTCCGTTTAAACTTCTGCTCGATCTTGATGACATATCAGTATGTCGTGCCAAGTGAGGAGATGTCCAGGAAATCCATCTCGTCTTGGATGTACCTATGTAGGCAGTCACAGTACTTGAGTACCAAATGTTTCTTAGAATCCTTAATACGCAACTTCGTGCGAAGGGTATGAAAAACATTCGTAAACTCTGGCACATCATGGTCCCTTCCTTGCCGCAGTGTTGCCCACTTTATGTATTTATCCTCATAGCTCCTAACAGGGTAGTACTACTCCTTGATGGCATCTTGGAATGAGTTCCAAGTGGGTGCAGCAGAAAAAAGTGAGGTCTTAATTTCATCCTTCTGCTCACGGTAGGTTTCCCACCAATGCTTGATGTGGGGGGCGGCTTTAGGAAGAGCAAAAGTAATATTTTCTCGGCTGGAAAAATCATGAACAAAAATATCCTTCTAACAGATTTAACCATTTATCTACGACGTCTACATCTATTTGACCCTCAAATATGGGAATGTCAAAGTTTACTTGTACCTTAAAAGGAGTGAAGCCTCTAGAGTGGCTACTGGATGTGGATGCACCACAGATGGGCAAACGTTGAAGGATCTAGGCAAAGTTATCCATCATCGCGTTCCTTTGTTTCTCAAGGGCCTTCTCAAGCAATATTTTGATAGGATCCTTACCCCCTCGTCTTTCTTTTCTTCCCCCATGGGTGATCGTCAAGGTTTGCGAGGCTGATCTTGCAAAGGTTCAACCAGGCCGAGCCCTAACTCCTTATATCTCGACCTCGTTGGGGACATGCAAAGAAAAACGAAGAGAGTAGCTCTGATACCACTGATCCAGATTTAAATAGGAATGCAAAAAATTACAGATATAACCAAAAATACAAAGACGTTGTAGAAATAACACTTCATTTTATTAATATCAAATACTGAAATATGCTTACAAAGAGAATGGAAATAAGACTAGCTCGGGTGATGGTAGCTGATCTCTGAGAAGAGATGTGGCGGCCACATGCCTCTGAACTGTGTTACAATGAGGCTCAAAGGCCTATTTATTATTGAGAAACAATGGAAAACCCTAAACATCCAAAAACCTAACCCAAGGAGATGAGGTGCCAAACTATGGGCCCCGTTGGGTAAATTGGTACATCAACTTGCCAAGGTCGTAACTTTGGCATTCGATCTCCATTTGACATGCACAACACCTTGTTAGAAAGATCTATCTACGGACTATAACTTTTGAATGACCAACATCAATACATGACCCATGTTGATCCCAGTTTTCCCAAAAAGCATCATTTAGGGCCTCAAAACAGCTTCGGAAGTTCAGGACCTGAAAAACTGCCAAAAATAGTAAATTGTGCTACAAATAAGGAAATTGAAAAACTAAAAAAAACAATGGTTGGTGTCCTAATGGAATAGGCGGGTGGCCACCAATATCCACCTGGATCAAGTACCCTATATATGTTGACTCTCCTCATAAGTGAAACAGTAATGGTTCCGCCTTCTATTAAGATTGCTTCAAGTTACAGTAGTGCAAACCAAAAGATCTCTTGCCAAAATTTAGAACCCCTTCTTCGTATCAATGAAGGGGATTTATAGTCTCTAATGAAAATACAAATATAGAAAAGTAGCATAAAAGACTGAAGTGGTTTTCACAAACCACACTTAAAATAAAGTAAAAGACAATAATAGACTGCAGTTTATGACTGAGATGAAGGTTGTTCTCCCATATGTTGTCGAAGCTCGCATATATCTATCATTGCCTTTAATTCAAGTGGATGATGAGGTTGTACGCGCATCCATGTAGTGAATAGCGCATCGCTGAGTGCTGGAAGCGTATGAATGGTAGTGTTGGAGAGACACCTTAGCATTAGCCACTGACTATGCGGTTTCACTAGGAAATGCAAATGGCATTCCAAGACAACCTTTCACAGATTCTTGATCTTCTCGACCTTCTTCTTCGATGATTCCTACCACGCTTTAGCCAACAATTTTACATCGGGCAAAGTGTCCTCAGGGCAGTCCGAAGTCAGGTTAGCCTGTAATAAACTATCATTGATTGATTCAATGAGATTGTTGGAAATATCTTTGTCACTGAAGATTTCCATTTCTGCATGTTTGAAATTTAATTCCCACTCTTGGAAAACAACCTCCTTTTGTGACTCTTCAGTCTTAGGGAGATCAGCTGACCTTCCCTTGGTACTATCCTGCCAGTCAACATAATCAGAAATCTTCTCCTCGACTTCCCTGTAGTATGTCATCAAAGCAGACAATCGATTCACTAACGAATCGCTTGATTGACACAAGTCATGGATAGTGGCTAATTTATGAGAGAAAACCACTTGCTGTTGAGCAAGGAGATTGTTTAGCTCTCCTGCTTCCCTCTTGAATTCGGCTATCTCGGGATTAACCTTTAATTGCTCAATCTTTTGTTGAAGTTCCTGGATCTAAGTATCCCTGCTTCTTATATCATATTCTAGTTGAATATTTAAGTCATTGAAGTTCTTTTGTTGTTCTGCAAGTTATGCTTACCATTGTTGAGCAATTACTTGTTTCTCATTCTCCAAACCCTATTCTCGCTGCCTACTCCTTTCATCTTTCTCCCTCACGAGTTGTTGCACTTCAGAGGTTTTATCAATAGTGGCACTAGCATATGCTCCTGCGAATTGTGTGTCTTCCAAGATCCTCAGCAGGAGTAGCTTGAGCATCTTTTCAGATTACTTCAAAGGAAGCATTACCAGGGACTAAGGCAAGGGTTTGTTCAGTGCTCTTTCTTTTTCTCTGTCTGCTAACCACAGCTTTATGTTTCGGGCTATAAAAAACATCAAGAGGAGGAATTTCCTCAATCTTCAAAATGACCTTAGAGGTCGGGAATACCAAGATGACTTCCAAATCATCAGCGTCCAAAGATTTAGCGAAAGCCTTAATAGTAAGCGAGGTCTTCCTTGTGACTTCAGGGGTCTGTGTGATCTTCATCTAGAATGGAGTCTTCAAATTCTTAAGATTTGTTTCTTTAGTAAACTGCTCCCAAATTGCATCTAGATTTATGTCTATTTCTTCTGCCTATGAGGAAGAAGAAGTACCTGTCTCTTTTGTCTCAGAAACATTAGGGAACTATGAAGTACTAGCCGAAAATTTATCCTGCTCTGTACTTTACTGATGAATTCTCAATAAATCCAAAGGTAAGTGAGATGTCCTTTTCTCCTTGTACTGCTTAAACTAAATCAATTCCTCAGGACTTAATTGTGTTGCTGCATGTTTCTCAACATCTGAATAAATAGAAACTGATTCAAATAGGTCATCAAATCTGTCTGGCTCATTCGTGAATTGCCTGAGCTTAGCTTCTATAGTAACATTCTTGGTCGTATCATTAGGATCATATTGTCTATTGTGAATGGTTGGGAAACGTAGACACTAAATTTCTTCTATCTCAACAATAGCATGCCTGGAATTATCAAGTGCATAGACACCACATTGAATAGGAAAGGTTGGCCACATTGTCTTTTTATTATCTTTCATGACTTTTCAAACGCCATTCCCTACAGTCAGATAGGCTATTTCTCGGGCTAGGAGTTTATCAAGAATATAAAGGGGCAACACATGAGCGTTTGCAAGGCTGCCGACGATTCGAATATAAGTGAAGGACTCCTCTCCAAACCATCTTCCAATTGATAATAAATAACTGTTGGCTCCAAGTGAAAGTCTAGGAGCTCTCTCGTTAAAAAGACTTTGGTGTATGGGCAGCATAACCCCATGGAAAATCTTATAGAGATGTGTTGAAGGAAATGTAACTAGGTTCAATCTTCATAAATGTACTTTTGATATTTGTATTTATTCAAGAAAATAAATATTATTTTTATAATATATATCAATGAGTTTCTTGCTCACTGAAATAGGTCTAGCACAAGTTAAAGTGCTATAGGTGAGTCAAATAGTCAAAAGAAAATATTGAAGACCTTAAGGGCATGTTGCATCATGTATATGTTTGTATAGAAGTCAAAGAACTCTCCTCCAAGCAAAGTCAAGTCTCCTCCAAAGAAAAGGCACCATCAAAGAGTCTCCTCCAAGCATGTGACACCATCAAAAGAAGCCAACCGAAGCTAAGACATAAAGTCGGCCTACAAATAGCGAGTCGGCCTAAAGGAGGGACAAACCTCTATATATAGAGGTTGTCCACTCCCTCAAAAGAATGCACTCACATCTCTGAAATCTACGAAGTAAAGAGGCAAGTAAAGGGTAACAAAGGACGAAGGAGAGGTCTCCAAGTGCAGCGAAGAAGGTGAAGCCTAGACCGAAATCAAGAGGACCATTTCTAGGGCAGCCACAGTCACACGTAAGGAAAGGTTGCCTGCGGTCATAACAGCAATAATATATCAGCATCACATCTCTCATTTGTTTGGGCTAGAACATAGGCCTAAAGGGCCTCCCACCCAAGCGAAGAAGTAAGGAAGAAGAGCGAAGGTAATAGGGTTGTTCTAAAGCCTATTACAGCCACACGTGTGAAGAGAAAGAGGTTGCCTCTACTTGTATAACAGCCCTACTATTGATTTCAGGTAGCATCGGATGTGCTCTAACCTCGAAACTTGGTGGAAAGGCTAAGGCATATGAGATCTCCAATACCCAAAAATGGTTTGGGCAAATTCTAAACAGTTTGAGAGATATTAAAATAATTAATATTTTTTGATAAAGTCCCTAAGTCTAAACTTAGGGAAAATAAAATATTAATGAGAATTAATATAAAACTGTGTTAGAAGGGTCCAAAAGTCATGGATCAAGCCAGAATTAATCTTAGTCGTTGATTAGGGGCTTAATCTCAGCCGTTGGATTGTCAACGAGAAAAGTATAAGAGGAGGCTTGAGGCTCACTTGGAGAACACACCGAGTTGATCAAGATTTCGATTTTCTAGGCCAGGGTTTGTTGAGGAAGTCGAAACAGTGATCAGAGTTGTAGCTGAGAGGTAGTGAATACAGAAGAAGAGAGGTAGAGATAGTACCAGGAGGATCAGTGCAAAAGCCGAGAGAGAGGGACGCAGGTTCACGCAGAGCCAACCAGGGCTCACGTAGAGGCAGCCAGGGGCTGCACAGTGCCTCAAAGAGCCAGCATAGGTGACGCAGAGGCTCTAAGGACTGATGCAGTGCCTCTAGAGGTTGACGCAAGGCAAGCTAGGGTAACGTTGGGTAGACGTTGGGCTAGAAAGGGCTGATGCAATCCTTAGAGGTTGATGCTGGGGTTTGCGCAGGACAGATTGGAGCTGGGAGTTGTCGGAGTATTTATTCGGGGTTTTAGCCGGAACATCTGTCTCCGACTGAGAGGTACTACTACCGAGATTATTCTCTGTTGGGTGAGCCGGTTTTGGCACCCAGATTGTATTCTGAAACTGCTTAATAATTAAAACCCTCAGATAGCTGCACCGGTTTTCCCACATTGGGTTTTTCCGGGGACATTGGTCCATATACAACGATGTCACTTGCGTGCTTGTTTTGTTTCCTTCAGTTGATGATCTGTAATGTGTTGAGCATGTACTTGTATTTATTTTCAGTATTTACATGGTAAATAACTTGTAAATTAGAAAAGTACATGAAGGGTTTCTAACAGTTAGGCTTAGAAATTCCAACATGGTATCGGAGCATGGTTGCAGATCACAGGATAACTAAGGGCATCAGCCGAGCAGAGCAGCAGCAACAGAAACAGCTGTCCCGAGTGACAGAAGTTGTTCCTAGCGGAAAAGCAGTAAGGAAGGGGTGACGTGACGCCTGCGCCATCAGTGCAAGCCAGGAAGAGGATCAACGCAGTGGCAGAGAGGAGCAGACTTGACCTACGTAGTGCCCGGTCACCTTTCTCAGTCAAGAAGGATTGACGCTCATGGCCAGGAGGTACAGATTTTGCTGGTGTCGGGATTGCGCAAAGCCCAGAGTCTCTAACCTTCAGTTTGCTGGGGCATAGGAGGTTGTGGGTAAGTTGCGGAGTGAAGTTGGTGGGGTACGGTGGTCAAAAGAGTACCTAACAGGGCAAGACCAAGCAGGAGGGAGTTGCTACCAAGGATTTCCAGCCAAGAAATCCGAATTAGTGGTGCAGTTGCACTAACGATTGGAGTGGGGGCATGTCAACATTGGTAGAGGGATTTCCAGGAGGTAAATCGAGGCTCAGAGGGAGTCAAACCGAGAACTTCAAGAAGGTAAGTAGAGGAGCAGCGAGATGGCAGTGAACAGGGTAAGAGACGAGGACAGACTAGACGGAGCCTCAAACTTCGTAGTCTGGAAGGCTAGAATGTTGTCTGTTCTACACAAGAATCATGTCAAGCACTTCGCCTTGAGGACGATAGTGATCCCAGTTGACCCAGCTGAGAATGACAAGTACGAGGAGGCAATGGCAAGGGCCAAGAGCATCATCCTTGACAGGGTCAAGGACCATGTAGTACCACATATTGCCAAAAAGGACACGGTAAGTTAGATGTGGGAGGCCCTAAAGAAATTGTACTAGCATACTTCTGTGCATAGGAACTAGCTTTCAGTCTAGTGTTCATTTTCCATTTTTCCTAGATGCATGATTAAAAAAAAAAAATCGATATTAATCATTTATGAATGAAAGGATCTAGAATGCAGATTAAACATTCTTTGGAGCACAAGGACTACATTGAGGAACGGTATCGAAACGCAATTGCGCCACGACATCCATCCGTTCTTCAAGAGATATTTGCGGCAAATCTAAAGGTCAAAATGACTTCTCATGTCCTCATACACAATCAGGTACATTTTGCAAATTTGGATATGAACATTTTAGAAAGTTTAATCCATAAATGGCTCCATTGGAAACATTCATATACTTAAAAAATTAAAAAAAAAAAATATATATATATATATATATATTATATATTTATTTCAGTAGATAAACTAGGAATAAAATCAAGTTTATTGCTTTTTTTTAAGTTCTTGATTTACATTTTTTTAAGTTTTTAGTTTTAAAATATTAGATTTTATTTATTTTCTTGCATTATTTTCATTATAACATCACAAATATTTTCAATTAAAAAATTCATGTTTTGATTTTATATTATAATTATAGATATATCTTTATGTTTCTGAATAAGGGAAATGTAAATTTTTAAAATAAAAATGTAAATTCTTTTTTTAAGAAGAATTGACAAATTGATAACTGGCTCTCATGTGACCTGTAAAAAAAAAGAAAAATCAATTGCATTAGCTTAAAAGTCAAAATCCAAAATTCATCATTAAAAAAAAAAATAGATCTTGCTTTAAATTGGTGAATATCTATTCCCTTTTTGAGGAGCTGCAGAAACGACTAGTTTTTATAGCCAAGCCTAATTTGATCCATATCACCCACGTGAGAGCCATCACGATCCGATAATATTGGTAATCTATCGCCAATATGTACTGAGAGAAAAGGCTACTTCAACGTTGGATCCATCCACAAGGTTTCCCTATTCTACCCTTTTACTTAGCTGTAGGATCACTTGGTAGGAAAGCTTTTCCTTTTCTTTGTCTTACTTAGCTTGAACTACCATCTCTTCCGGCACTCACATCATGAAAGTTAGCCAAAAGAGACATTTGAAACATTATCCATGGTAATCTATTAACATGATCTGATGGTATACTGGAGCAAGATGCCGAAAGATGAGTTGACTAGCAACACGGAAGGAGAACTAGCAAGCCCTTCACACTTAACAACCAATGTGTCCTTTCCCCCGCACTAGCTTGACCCCACTCTATAACCAATGAAAGATTCAAAGTTACAGCATGTTTAGTATATAGAGACAGATGAATGTTGACCGTCCGTATGAATTGAGACTCGAAATGAAATTCTTATTTCAATAGCAGAAACAGATATGCGTGTTTCTCTTGTGTCATTCTGTTGGGGCAAGTAGTGAAATATAGTTTTTCTTTACTTCATTTGGAGTTTCAGGATACTTGGTGAAGGCGATTCAACATTACACTCTTCAATGAGGCCACCAAGGAAATTTTGATCAGAATCCCACCAACGTTAGACACAGTTACCTGAAGCAGAGAAAATGTGTAGCAACTTAAAAACGTCAGTTTTAAAACACGACTTCTGGCCAAATGAAAATGAATTTCGAAAAAATAAAACATGATTTTTTCTCAGAACGGGGTCAGTTATAAAACCCAGGAATAATTTTCTCAAATTCGTAACCAATTGGGAGATAGTCGGGGTTCTCTGGAGCCTTACTTGGCAAATTGCGTGAGAAAAAAATGGTTTGCAATTAATACACAGAGGCAGTTGTGGCCCTGATTTGATCTCCCTGATCTATAGGAGGTAGATCTGCCATGGAGATGATAAGCAATACCATATCAATTATCGACTTGGTGAGATGGATAGAAGCATTCGAGTTGTCGCTCCTATGCAATTTTGAAAGATGTTGAGAAAGAAGTATCCTCAATTTTTCCCAGCAACATAATGTTACAAACAAAAGACTGCACATTATGGCGAGTTCCAATATACCAGGCATGGAGCAACACAACACAGTCAGAAGAAGAGGAATCAACAGAGGTAGAAGAAGAAAGTGATATTTATATGGATTGAAGGACTCTCGCAGCTTTTGAACTCTGCGTTCTTTCCAACCCCCTCTGTAACATTCAATTAAAAAATCTATTATTTGGCTTGTGTTGGAGGACATCTTCTGTGTTTGTGATTATATACAAAAATCTGTGTAATATCCTATTTCAAAGATATTCCCCAAACCCTAGCAAACTCCAACCAAATACGTACAAGAGATATAGTAACTGGGAAGCTCAAAGTGATAAAAATAATGGTGGTGCAACATATAATAATGTAAACATGAAATATAAGTAGATACTCAAGAAATGCAGAGAGAAATGCTAAGCCATTTTATTATACTGAGTAATGGAATGAGTACAGGAGGTGATCAAAAAGATGGCACCTCGACTTGCACCAAGCAAGTGAAGAAATACACTCAGAACAGTAAAGGAATGGCCTCTCTCTGAACTGCATCCTAGCTGCTGGAGAACTGTCGTGCTACTGCTACTGCTGGAAATCAAATGAGGATTTGAGGTTGTTCCCCTCAAAAAATGTTGAAACTCTAGAAGCAGCCTCTACTCAAGTAACCCAGAAAAACCCGATAAGCTTTTCTGAAATAGCTAACCCCTGAAATTCGCCCCCTTGAGGAACCACGCAATCCCTCAAGGCTCTGCGTTGCCACTGAATAAAAACCCTCCAAAAATCTGCCTGAAACTCAGCCAAAATCCTCCAATATACAAGGGTTGATCACTTGCACAATCTCCCAGCTCAAATCCTCCTCAAAACCCCCAATCCGGAACTCCCACCAGAAGAACTACGTCCCTCTCTCTCAAGACTGCGCAGTCTCCAAATGCTCAGCTCCTCCACAACACCAAAGATCAATCCTACTACAAAAGACTGTTGAAAAATACCTTGCCCAAGTAAGCACTCGAAGTCCCCCGGGGCTAAGGGTGAGATCTCCGAACGCAAACACTCAATGCACTAAACAGTGCTGCAGAAAGGCTAAACAGCCAGCATGCTCCAAGTCGAAGTGACTAGCTCAAATGCACATAATCAAATGACAAAATGAGGAGGCTCCTCTCTCCTTTATAGCATTGGCCCCTCTCAATCCCAAGGCCCACCTCCTCCAACGTAATCCCTCTCTTGCCACGTGTTCCTTTCCATCTGCACAACCCCTCCAAGTGTCTGCGTGGGCCCCATCTCTGCGTGGTCCTTTGGCCCCCCTTGGCTCCCCTTTAAGTCACAATGTTGTGCTACTAGGGAGTGACTTTATTCTAAAAGTGAGTTATGTCCCTTTTTCCTCACCTTTTTATTTATAAATAACTATAGAAGGCAAAATTGAGCAAAATCGAATATTTCAATTAACTATGGCTAATTAGGAATATTACAATTTGCCATGGAGTCTTTGAGATTAGCAATTCCAGGTTCTACTCATCTAGTTTCTCGTTTTGTCATTCAAGTTGTAATACTTATGGTAATATTGTTGAATGGTTGTACCTATGAAGCTGCAACAAATGATTTTGATGGCGCTCCTAGTCCTAATCAGAGCTTGGATACATGAGGTATTTCTTCTATTTCTCTGCCATTCATCTCCACAGTGGGAGGGTCGTTTTTGGCCTGTGTCTTTACGTTCATTTTCTTCCGCTGACACCAGAAAAATGGAATGGAGATACAACATCGATGAGATGATAAAAAAAGGAACGGAATAGCATATGAATATATGTATATGTTAAATGTTTACTCTGTCACGTCCAGATCCTGTAAACTCCCATTAAATAAATATAGAATATGATACCTCTAGGCTCCCCTATTTCTATAATAAAATATAATTTTCGAGTATATATAAAATTAAATTAAATTAAATTAAAAAAACAAAAAAATTAATAATAATATAATAATAAAATAAAAACAGAAAATTTGTTCTATTTGCTAATTTTTCTGGAAGAGGCATTGATCAATTTGAAGATTGGACTGGTTATTTGTTCATAACAAAAATGCATAGCTATGTGTACTTAACTGTCTGTTCAGGATTTTAGCTATAGAAACTGCGTAATTCTGCAGCTAAACCACAATTCTGCAATTGAAAAACAATTCTGCAGGTATGTATTTAACTCAATGATCTACTTGTCAACAATGCATTCTAATTAGAAAATCACGATCAATATTTTTTGGTTTTGTCTAATGATAATGTTTTCAAGCATGATGCAGGAAAGAAGAAGAACTATGAAGGTGCTTTATCTGCAAGAACGATAGATGAATTTTTATCAAAGATTGTTTTATAGGAATCATTACGCATTTGCCAATAATATTTCTTTATCTTTATGAAATGCTATGATTCAAACATAAATTGAGGAAATTGTTTTCTTTTAGAAATTGGATTTATTATCACAATTGTGAAATTGGACTAACTATTTGAAATAAAAACATGTCATGAACCTGTCAATTATGCAAATTTTTCATATGTACCTAAAGAAATTGATCACTTCTCTTTGAACACACTCATGTTTGTTGCAATGTTAGTGCCATGTTTGTTTTCAGGTTCCTGGGCAATCGGAGAATTGAAGGAAGCCAATTTATGCATGGTTGGTTTTCTATGACCAATTTCAAGAAACATAAACCAATTGAATCCATTTCTATCATCCATAAATGCTATTTTTTTCCTCTCCAAACTCACAAGCTATCCAAGCATTTTCACTAAGCATCGTCATCACCATTTTGTTTGCAAAGAGTTGCATGTTTCCTTCACATTTTCCATTTACATTTTCCATTCACATTTTCCATAATTTCCATTCATTAACCCATTAATAGAGACATTCATCTCACTTACATGTTGATTTGTCATTTTGCTTTCCATTCGCTTGTTTACCCTCGTCATTTTCCTTTCCATTAAATAAACCTTGATCCACTGCAAAATTTTTCATTCATAGTCCTTCCAAAATCATCATTTCATACTCATGTTAGATGATGGAGGATTCATTAAGGCCTCCCTTCTAACAAATCTTGGCCTATCGACATCAGCAAATTATCTAGGTTCAAGACTAGAGTCCTTATTAGTACCTTGAGGCTTGTATTTATCAATGACAATTTCTCTCGTTGACAATCATGGGAATACATCAATGTCCCTTGATCTTTGGATCTTGCAAGTGGCTCGACATCAACTCATCTATTCGCACTTTGCAAGATGTACTTAGGTACCTTAGCACTCGTTGACATTAATGGCGAGTTTGTCTCACATTGGTTAACGGCATTTATCAATGATCGGTAATTCAATGACTTCTCTTCATGCTTGACAGCAACACATTCATTCGCATGACTAGATTGTACCATCGGGTTTTGTAGCAGGTGAAGACTATATCATTCAACATTTTGCAGTAGATGCAGCAAATTTAGCAACAACAATAAAGAATCCACTTTCACCACCTCATCCACTATTTATGCAACCAAGAAGAAGATGAAATTCTACATTCTATTCCATGATCCAGCAGCAACTACAACTTCTCTACATATGCACAATTTGTCCACTTCCTAGGTAAGTAAAGGTACATTATTTTCTAGCTTTTAATCATAGAATTCCTTGAATACTGAAGTTATAATTTTTGGAAAATACTTCACCATATTTCCTTTCTCATTTGAAAAAAATCGCAAACACCTTTAGTTGGGGGGAAGGGACATCCATTTATTATCACATCCATATCATTTCATTCTATTTCACTTTATTTCATCCTAACATACTTGTCTTAATCATTATGATTGCATCATGGTTCAAAAGTTATGTGATTTGCAAATAAATGCCTAAATGATGAGCATATTATATGGCTGATTTATGCATTCTTAAACATGTTCAATGAATCTTACTGCAACAAAAAGAAACAAGGTATTGAAACACAAAAACCAATACCAATTAAGATTTGGTTGTCACACAAGAACCAACCAAACATGTTGCAATTCAATATATGACAAGGAATACTTTGCAAAATGAAATAAAATTGTCAAATACTATCAAATAAAAAGTTTAAAGACATATGATATAAACCAAGCTCATTCAAAAGCAAATCATGATTAAACAATGTAGTAGATTGCATGAGGACATGCAATATGTTATGGAACCAGCTCACAAAAGGATAGAAAAGATAGATCAATGCCTTAGAATTCAGCCTCTTCGAGGGGGCAACCTCCTTTACATTACATAAATGAACAATTCTTGGATGA
>APFE031396898.1:12350-80454 GCA_000404065.3 Pinus taeda | reverse complement strand
GAAGGCTAGGAGAAACAACACTTCCATCTTTATAGTTGTGAGGGGTAGACTTCCTCGTTGCCATAATTTTGCTTTCCACTTTGTAACAAAGTCCTTTTTCTCTTTTTTCTTCCAATTGTTGTGGTGTTACTCTAAAGAAGGTGTTTCTCTTTGTATCCTCATAATGTGCTATCATTTCCTCCATGAAAATTGACCATGTAACAAGTTGTCTACGAGAACAAAGCCCTTTATTCCATAAAAATGATCTGGCTCTAAATATGAAGATGCAATACATACCTTTTGTAGCAGTGGTACACCATGTAGATCAAAATATTGCTCCATTTGTAGTATCCAATTTACCGGATCCTTGCCATCAAACTTCCTCATATCGCATTTTCTTGATTTTAGGAGCTCGATCTTGAAACAACTGTAACTCTGTAATTTTGGCTCTTCCAATTCTGAAATCACGACCAACAGTAGCCCTATGTGTCCTCTTTCCAATGCCACCAGTCTGATTGAAATTGGATTCTCCAACAAAGAGTTATGCACAATATCCCAAGATGACCTCATTATATACCTTTTAAGGAGAGCGAACTTGGATGAAGTGCCATGTGTCACTGTTTTGACCTTTGGATCTGAAAAATATACACAGGAAACTACAGTCCGTCCTCTTTTTGTAATTTCTTACGAAATTGAAATCTGATGCCCAGAGAGATAGTTATGACAATTTTCCCAAGGTGACCTGTTTGGAATGTAATTCGGGGGTCTGCAAAAACCCTAATTTCCTCAAACTATATCTTCGCAAATATAGTTAGACAAGATCTGAAATTCGGAGCCGAGGTTCAGATCGATTTCGTCTCAAATGGGTTTTTGTTTTAGCTTCTGAAACTTCGTAGCGAAAGAGTTATAGTGAAAATCCCACGATGGCTTGTTTTAGCTTAAACTATGAAGCTTGAAAAAAGCCTAACTTCCTCATATAATATCTTCAAAAATATAGGGAGAAAAGCTCTGAAATTCAGACCCAAGGTTCAGCGCGATGTCATCCCAAATGGGTTTTGTTTTTCACTTCTGAAACATCGCATAAAAGAAGTTATAGAGAAAATTCCACAATGACCTATTTGGAGCAGCGAAATCCTAGAATCCAAACCTCTGATACCAAATGTTATGAAACCAACTCACAAAAAGATAGAAAAGATAGATCAACGCTTTAAAATTCAACCTCTTCGAAGGGGCAGCCTCCTTTACATTACATAAATGAACAATTCTTGAATGATACAAATGACAAGCCTTCCTTCCTATATATAGGAGTCTAAGGGGTCATAATATAATCAGAGCCGACATAACAATAATAATGTAAGGGCGCAATAATAACAATAGTGGGCTTCTATGGAGCACAATAGTAATAATATGGGGACTACATGGGTACAACAATATAATAAGGGAGTTGTACTAATAACGATAAGGGGTTACAGTGTACACTAGTAGTATAGGGGCCTAACACAATAACGTCAGTTGGGGGGAATGTAAAGTCTCCAAAATGTATTCAAAATATCCACTTTCACCTTTATCACCACCATTTCACTCACATGTCACAACTCCATGACCATATAACCTTTCATTAGCCTCCATTTTCATAATTATATGGGTTACCTTTGTGTTTCCCAAAAGTTAATGATAGTATTATAAGTGAATTAAATGGTTAAAATTTAGAAAAATGACATATACTTGTTAATACTTAAAGTGACTTGAGTTTCATGACATGTGTAGGTCATTTGGAAGCTTCCAAGGCACCCTTATGTGGCCTCCAATACTCAAATTCGAATTATCTTCAAGATATGGAAGAAAATTTGGATAAAGGTCAAGGAAGATATGTGTCTCATCATTACTTATTTGATTTGTAACTCTATGACATTTTCTAGGGATCTAGGGAGAGAATAATGGACCTCCATTAATGATGTAGCTTCTTATGTTTTTCTATAAATAGGAGAGCCTTCTCTTTTCAAAGGCGTGTGTAAAGTTGGGGAAATGCTCATGTTTTGAATATAGAATTTGGATTTGGCACCATGCTCATGAGTGATGTTCACCTTGATTTGGTTATGCTTGCATTTGGAGCCTCTCAACTTGTCATCTCTCATGCTTTTGGATTGGCCACCTACAATGTGTGAGATTTATTGTTTTTCATAGATTAAGATTTATTACTTTCATAGATTAAGATTTATTTATTTCATATATTTTCTTGTGTGAGAGGTTAAGAGTGATTGTCTTTATTTTCTTTCTACCTAGAAGTTAAGAGCATTTGTTTTTATTTGTTTTCATATCTTTTCTTGTGTGAGAGTTTAAGAGTGATTGTTTTTATTTGCTTTCTACCTAGAAGTTAAGAGCATTTGTTTTTATTTGCTTTCATATCTTTTCCTATTTGAGAGGTTAAGAATGATTGTTTTTGCTTTCATTTCTGAAAGAGTGGTGTGCTTTTCAGTGCTTGCAAGATTGAAAGATTAAGATTTCAATTCTGCGCGTTATACTATAATTGTACTATAATTTCTTTTGAATTGAGAGCTGAATTAGAATAGGTGAATTTGGTTTTTCATTATTTGGTTTCATAGTTAAATTGATTTAAATTGAAAGTTAATTTCTAGCATATATAGTGCACGCACGCTTCGCAAGTTTTACAAAACCCCCGGGTTGACAATTAAATGATAGGTAATTAATTTGCCTCAACAACCTCTTAACAATTTATCATAATTTTGGGGAAATGACCATTGACTTTTGGAATCATGGGAGTGCCTTGAAGCTAAGCTTCCTCTCGTTGGATCTCCAAGCAACCTTCTAGATCTCATTCGAAGGATAAAGGTGAAAGAGGAAACAAACAATTAGAGTAGTCTTACTTTCCTATAATCACATGGATCACATATCCATCCTTCATTTGCACTCACTAATAGTCCATGTGAAAACTTAAATTAATAAAATTAACCAAGAGCACAATTCAAAACCTTTCATGACAGCATCTTTGGGGCCACGATCTCCATTTGCCAGGATTTACTTTTCAAGAAATCATTTACTTTTCTGGCACTAGTCTTTATTGTCATTTCATTTGCTTATGAATTGTTCATTTACATGCTTGTAAGTTACGTGCTATTAATTTCATGTTTTTGGTAATTTAATAAAACTCTAGAATATTTCATTTAACATTGCTAATTCCTTATCTTAGCCTTATCTTATTTTCTTAGGGTTTAACCCCCTTGGCTTCTCTAGGTGTTAGCCTAGATGGAGGAGTCGAGATTGAGTATGCCAACTCGATTCGAGACTTGCCCCCAAGGCCACACTTAGTGGATTAAATATTTCTTCCACGTAACCCAAGGTGTGGACTAGGTAGCAACAAGAAGCATATGACCGATGCAAGTGGCAGAGATAAAATGGCACATCATCAGCTAATGGTGGTTGTCAAGGGCTGCATGTTTGGCTGGTTGGATGTGAAAAATAAGAGAAAAAGTTTCTCCTATAAGAATCACCCATTTTGGTGGGTAACAGGTTCATTTGGTATAATTTCAAGCAAGGGAAGGAAAAGGTGCAAGCAAGGTTACACAAGGTGTATGGCCATTGGGATAACATCTCCTTTTCTAGTTCTAAGAGGCTAGTCAGTGTGTTGATTAAGACTACTTGATTGTATCATTTAACTATCTAGAATTCCATATTGGTGGGACAGGTGATGGATTCAAATCCCTCATCTTTGTACAAGCTTAATGTTTGTCACTCAGTGTCCCTCAACTTCTATGCCCTTGTTCACAAAGTTTGAAGCCTCATCCCTCGCCCTAGTGGGAATAAGGGCTAGTTGTTGTGGTGGGAGGTTGTTGCCTAGAGATCTGCCAAGTTCATGAAAAATTAAAGCCTTATGATTGCTCACAAGCATAGATGGGAGCTTTAGGAGGCCAAATAAAGTAGGAGGAGGTCCATATCTTCTTGGAGGAGGATTTACAAAGGACTATTATTTAGGAGGATGCAGCATGATTGTACTTGGTGGTTTGCAGAGAGGAGGAATACATAGCCAAAAGGACAAAGGTTCACGTTCAGTTACAAAAGATTCAGGGGGGGTTGAGGGATCTAAGTCCTTGTTTGACTTTTGAAGAAAAAAGCGGTTATTGATAGGGCTTTTGGTCTTCCAATAGTTAATGGTATTTTGATAATCTTTTTTAGCTCCTTTATGCTCTCAAGTGTTTTGGCTTAAGTTAGCCTACTTTTTAAGTTTTGTAAACATTTGCTAAGTGCTTCTTGCAATTACATTCATAATTGGCATTTTTTAATACTATAACAATGTACATTATGTTCCCATTAATAGTCAAATGAAAATTTGGTGTCAAAAACTTAAATAATAATTGCTAATATAGCTACTACAATTCCATACTCACACGAGGTTCCACTTCCATCAACTTTCGCTCCAATCTTTGTGTTCTTGATACTAACGCTGCTTCCACTACCTGTAAAAATTCAACTTAAAATATTTAAAATCAGATTTTGGAATTTATTTGCAAGTTAAACCTAAAAACATAAATAAACAAGTACTAAAACAAAAGAACCACAAGATAGGATATCAACCACTTGATTATGAGTTGTACGCACTAACTAAAGCACAAATAGTTCTACTTGTCTTCATACTACATAGCATATAAATAATGAGCAGATCCCCAATAGTGGCATAGCTTGATTTCAAACATCAAAAGTTAAAATAGTGAGCATAAATAAAATAAAAAAGTTAAAACCTTGGAGCCTTGGGAGTTAGTTTGATGTATGTGATCAATGTCACGATCAAACATACTTTTTTCTAACCAAATTAGAGATGATGTTGTTAAGATTCTAATGGAATTAGCCATTATATGTGCTTATGATTTATGATGTATGTCATTATTTAACTGAAAACAACTTCTTCTATTTTACATAGCACAGAGATATCTAAAATAAAGGGTATGTACAAGGAGCAACAAATGTGAACACTCTGCTTAGCACTACTAGAATCGAATTCAAATTAGAATAAGAAAACGCATCTACAAATCTTGATCCATAGACTTGAATGACTACGTGTTAATTTTAGTTAACAATGGTATGTTTTATGTTTAACACAATTACTTCAATGTCATTTAGCAGCCCAATGACAATTTCCAATTTAGTTTTCCAATAGAAATCACATTAACCATAAATCACATTGTCAGTGATTGTAAACAGAACATGAATAATAAAATGCAGAAGACAAGCCAAGACAAGAGGACACCAGATTTCGCTGATGCTAGGGAAAAACTCCAACATGGGTGTTGATTTCTGGTAGCATCGGATGTGCTCTAATTCTCAAAATTTGTAGGAAGGCTTGGACACATGTCTTCCACAATGCCCAAAAATCGTTTTGGGAAATTCCACCCAGAGACAATTTTATTAAAATAATTAATTACTTTTAATGGGACCCTAAGTCTAAACTTAGAAAAATAAAAAAATTAAAGGGTAATAATTTGTGGGTGAAACTTCTAGAAGAAGACGAAGATCGAGTCCAAATGATTTGAGCCATTGATTAAAATCTATCATGGGTCATTAGTTCTTAACTAGAGGATTATAAGAAGGACATCGATGGGTAGTTGGAAAACACACCAGGCGGATACTCAGTTACCCGAGTAAAATTGATTTTCTCACTGGTCGGAGTTCGGCAAGAATAAATCAATTTAGAGGGAGAGTTGCAGGTGAGGAGGAGAGAGAGGATAACAGCACTAGTTGGGAGTGCAAGAGCAGAAGACGCAGAGCAGAGAAGGGGTAGTGTAGAGGCTGTGATGCAGAGGGACAGCACAGAGGATAACGTGGGACTGCGCAGTCCTCACGCAGAAGCTGACGCAGTGAGACGCAGAGGGTGCAACAAGTCCTCTCCTGGATCAGAATCTCGTCGGGAAGTATGAGAAGACTGTCAGTAAATTTCTCACGGAGATTCCTCTTCTATCCTGTTGGTTGTATCTTGTACATGAGATTTTCACTGAAGATTAATAAAGAAACCCTCATCTGCTACACCGTTTTTCCCACATTGGGTTTTTCCGAGGACAATTGTCCAAAATAATTGTCATTGTGATTATACTTGTGCTAGTATTTTTCCTTGCATTTACTTTCCGCAGTATTTTAATTGTGAAGGCTACAATAGAATTTATTTCGATATTTTCCGTAGAAATACTATGAATAGCTTATTCTTGAATTAATAAGTAGAAGAAATAATATCAGTCACTGCAGTTGGATTTCTATCTAGAAATTTTCACAATGGGGAAACCCTTTGATCAATTCTCCTTATTATTATATCAAATGTTAAGCACAGAGAGAGAGAGTACAAAAAGTCAAAATTGACTTGCCAAATCAAAGTCAAAATAGCCCTGTCAAATCTGCAATCAACTACAGTCAAATTCAGCCCTAACCAGAAAGTCAAAGATGGTCAACGCAACAACAAAACTTCCCCTTTGAAGCTCGGTCAAAGCTAGTCAAACTCGACCTCCTTAACTAGTAAAACAATAGTCAAAATAGTCAATCAAAAACCTGTCAAACTCAGTGAATTCAAGTCAACTTTCGTGGTCAAACTAGCATGTTGTCAATGCAAGTCAAGGTGCCCAAATATTCTCGGTTTCTGTGCCAAACTGTACAGCCTGCCAAAAAATGAAATTTTCCCACAAAAATTGCAGTCAAAGGATGAGTCAAAGTTCCTAGTCAACATTGGTCAAACGCTACAACAGGTTTCAAATTTCGGCCTGTAATCTGCCAAGAAAATTCATACTCCTTGCCACATGTGTGAGAGAGAAGGTATGCCCAATAGATGTACGAACCAATGTAAGAAGGAGAGAGAAGAATGTGCAAGTGAGTGAGGTGCCAAATGAGGTTGGAGATCACTTGTATTTATACAAGTCGTTGAGAGAGAAGTGATATGTCCATTGGGCTTCATGAGCCTATTATCGCTCAAACTAGTAGGGGTCCTACGAGAGGATCCAAAAAGGGCAACTATTAGGTCAAGGGAAACAATGGAGCAATAGCCCACTGTCACCTTAGTTAAAGCTCCCTACTCTTTACGGATTTTCACCGATGGGAGGAGGCCCGGTATGAGGGGAATCACTAGATGAATGAGTCAATGAAGGGATAAAGAGTGATTCCTAAGGGCTTATTCACAAGAGAGACTCAATTTTGTGGTTTACTTGATTGAGAAGCAAGGTGTAAGGCTCTCCAAGAAGGACCAAGGGGATTTCAAGGGCTAGTGGTTGCAAATAAGACTTGTAAAGAAGGGGCCTAGTCCAAGAAATACTTGTGAAAACTTGGATTCCAAGTGGTCTTTGTGAAATTATCTTTAAGACGTTGTAGGACCACACAGGACCAAGTGGACCCAAATTTAGGTCAAGAGGGTGGAGTTGATCAATTAAGGGTATGCTTGACCTAACTGAGGGGAAGAACGAGATCAAAGGAAGAATTTTCAACAATCTTATCACAATGATCCTAATGAGGTCACTGGGCTAGGGAATCAAAGGGCAAGAAACAATATCGAAGCTAGGGCTTGAAATATCTCGAGATCCCACCATCGAAATGGCTTGAAATTTGGAAGGCTCCCAGGAGACACAACAACGCAATAGAAACTAGGAAATCGAATTTTTTTTATGGGTAACTTGTGAGAAATATGATGCCCTAGGTCCCCTATGGAGGCTAGGCCTAGGAGATAGAGGTGATAAAAAATGTGCTTTTTAGTTATCACCTATGGAGGATCAGTGCCTAATCCTTTGGGAGAAATGGAGTCAATATGATTCCAATGCTTGGGATGATTTCACTTCATCAAAGAGGCCTCTACAACAATTTCGCATGGCAATTAGGGCATGGGACAATTGCTTCAAGGTCTTTATACTTCGATATGCAATATGTGATGACTTATCAAGATAAAATTCCAACAAAATATCTCTAGGAACATTCACTTATTCAAACATGGCCCATGACATGATGCAATGCTATAAAAAGACAAATTTCCACCATTTCACACAAGAAAAGAAGCAAATTTCAGCCTAGTACAACGAAATTCCCCAACAACATGCATGTGACATAAGAAAATGATAAAATGGCATTAAAAGAGCACTTACATGTGAGAACAAGTATATCCAAGCATCATCATATGCCAATATAGAAGCTCCAAGACAAAAATGAAGAGATCCAAACATCAAAATTCATCCATCCATCCAATTTCGTCCTCCAAAAAGAATAGTAAAAACCTCACAAGAGAAAATGATCCAATCCAAGTGATGATGATCAAATGATTCCATCACACTTCTATTTATACACTTCCTAATGAATTTGATTTAGCTAATTAGGCCTAATTTACCCCCTAAAATAAAATAATGTTCATAATAACAAAACATTTGGTGACAAGCCCACCAAATAGCTCAATAATGTAAAGATTAGTCTCTCAAGAGGGTTGAATGATCAACAAAGTGATGTCATTGGGCCTTTGCAGAGGCCTAATGAAGCCGAAGGGGTGCCATGTTGAAAAAAAGGACTCCAAACATATTGGACAAGGGCTTGACCACTTGTTATCCAATCAAGAAGCTGTGGTGCTCCCAAGTGGGTGTGGCAGCACAAGGAAAACCTCATGGGTATCCAAATGGATCAAATATGCCTGTAAACCATTTGTAAGGGTTGAACTGTTGACATGAACCCTCCATTTGTAGCAGGAGGCATTCTAGAACATCAGTTAAGTGTATGGTGCAATTGTGGAGTTGGTTGGGCATAGTGGACCAAGTGCATCATCCTCATCCAAAAGGTGGAACACGAGAAATCAATGAACACTATTGGGGATCCAAGAAGTAATATATGCTATGGTGGGGACTCATGGCTCTCAACGCTCACTCTATGAATGCCAATGTGGCCCTCTGGGGAGCTAGGACCCCATATAGGGAGACCAAAACCTAAAAGACCCACCTACAATCCTGCATAAGATCCAAAGTGTCCCCTTGCTCTCCAATACAACAAATTTTTAGAATAATCAACTTATAATGCTTACAAGTTACGGAATCAATGTGGCACTTCATGGTGGCATGCCCTTCCAAAGTGGGCTTAGGCAAGTACAAGTGTCTCCAAGCTCGAAAGGAGGGTTAACCAAGGACCCTATTAGGTGGTTTCAACCTCTAAAGGGGGTGGCATGTGCATGCATCCTTTAAGAGGTAGGTGGCAGATGATATAATGATGGAATGGCGTGGGGATCAAGGGAATCATCTGGACCACATGTCAAGGTACACTGGGTAGCTATAATAAGGCAAGCCCATATCTGGGCATATGAATGTAGGAGGGAGAAAATTGTGGTACACGAGTTACCCTGGCCTTTGTTTTTTCACCCTTCTTCATATGCCTTTTTCCTTTTATTGATTTTTCTTCTTAACTGCTCGGGGTCCCAAGGGATGGAGAGCATGATGTGTAATATATAGTAGTGGATACCCCCTTGAGGTGGGGCAGTTCATCACCCACCGGGGGTTGGGACAATCATGGATTCCTTAATCATGGAGGGGGCTCATCTAGGGCCCATAGGAATCAGTGTGATGGCCATCAATAAGGGGTGGAGCTCATGTTTGGCTTTTGCCCACGTGATAAATTTGTATGCCTCGACCATATTTTGTATTTTGTGGTACATTTCCTATTGAGAGTGGCCAAATTATGCTTTTTTGTTTCATTTTACTTGCATCAACCTCCAGGGCATCGTTCCAGACCCGACCCAAGGTGTGGACAAGGGGAGGGGGAGAATAACCCTATGTGGACCTAGTGGACACATGTGGACCCGGATGGGAAAAGAGATGAATGGCGCTCAAATGAGTGGAAAGGGAGTAATGTTGGTGGTGTCCGGAAGCAGGACCACACAAACAAAATCGGGATTTCCCATGTTGTGCCAACCCTAAAGCTAATGGACAGTAAAGGAGATCCCATGGGACTAGGATAATGTTATGAATATAATTCATATAAAAATAAATAATAAATATAAACATAATAATAAATAATAAGTAATTAACTAATGGTTAGTTAGTTAGTAATGAAGAGGCATGTCTTAGAGAAACAACCATTCATGAAAGGGAACTTGCCTAGGGTATATAAGTAGGCCCTCATTCTCATTTGTAATCCTCACATATCTTACATCAATATGATATACAATATTCAATATACAGTTTCATGTCTTACAATGGACATTTATGTTGTTGAAGTATTTTAAAGAATTCCGTTGCGTATACGAACCTTGTTCGTTACATTGGTATCAGTGCCATGTTGGCAGATCCCGACCTTTGGTCATCAATTTGTCATTGCAACTAAAGCGTTTCACTACACGAGTTGGAGTTTCTCCATTTTCGGTCAGACCCTTGGTCACTTAAAAAAAAGAGTTTAAGAAAAAATAAATTAGAAAAAAGGCTATAAAATAAAAGAGCTAAAAATAAAATAAATATTTAATTAATAAATAATATATAATAATAGGCCTTTGGCATTGAAATTTCAATGCTCTAAAAAAATTAGTCCGATGTAAATTTTGAAGGAGAACATTCATATATATATAAATGTTCCACATTATTGATAAAAAGTGCATGATAAAGTCAAAAGGGAATCTTTCCAAATATCTTTAAAACTGTACGTAAGAGAAGGAAGAGTAGATAAGATTATCTTGATTCTTCATTAAGTGGTTTACAAGCTCATGGTTTTAGCAACCCATGGTATTTTCAAGGTAAAAGAAGAACAAAAGGAATAAAAAATCTCTTTATGTGAATGGTAAGTTTTACTTTTTACGTGGAGAAAATTAACCGAGTCAAAGGCACATAAGTGGACATATATTTTATATTATACCCCAAAGAGGTGAATAGCCACGTTTTACTAGGGTTGTAACTTTTCAAAAAGAGAAAATAAAAAGATTATTAAAATATATATAGAAAAAAAGTTTTTAAAATAAAAATAAAACAAAATTAAAGAAAAAAAAGAAGAGAGTTTAAGATAAAAAAACAATTTGTTGAGAATTATATATATATATATACTATATATATTATATAATTATTATTATATATATATATATAATATTATAGTATATATATATATATATATATATATTTATTTTTATATATATATATATTATATATATTAAAAAAAAAATACCAAGGAAGGTTATCAATTCAAGAAAAATGGAGTCTATTTCGAAAATAATGAAGGAAGTAGTCAAGACGAGTCCCACCCAACAATCACTATTTTGGACTAAATGTTCAAGTTGTCTAGACGAAATTGGATATACATAAATTAAAAAAAGTGCAATTTACATTGTCCAAGGCATGGAAGATTATTTAGTACACAATAACATCAAGACAATGAGCATATGCAAATAAAACGACTAAAGGAATAAATCACAAAAATTTAACAAAAGAACAAAGCATTAGAGAAGAAATATAAAGATCTTGAATATCGATTTCATGAAAAATCAACAAAAAGCAACGAAGAAATTTGGCGTTTAAGGGACCATAATGAGAAATTACTTTCATAGATAGAAAAGTCAAAGGTTAAGAAACAAAGGCTAAAACAAGAAAATGAAAGTTCTGATAAGGAACCAAAGGAGAAACCATCAAAAAAAGAAAAAGAAAAATTGTGCCTAAAAACCCTTAATAAGAAATTATTCGAGCAAATAAAAAATTTAAAAGATAAATATAAAGATCCTAAGGACAAATTCAATGATTCCAAATATGGTGAACTTTCACATCTAAGGAATCATAACCAAGACTTACTTACGCAAATAAAGAAGCTTAAAAGTGACAAGAAATCACTAAATGATAAGTTAGAACAACTTCAAGATGCATTATCAAAGTCTCCAGTCATTTCAGTCCAAGTTGAAGATAAAGAAACAAATACCGATCAAGTCAAAATCGTAACTCAAACAGAGGATAAACCTACTGAAGTGAAGACACATGCAGTAGTTGCAGTTCAAACGATGGACATTCCAAATGATAATTCAATAGATAACTCAACAACAACAATGCCTGAAGGAAACCAAGAAACAACCACTAACATGATAAGGGAAATTCCAACCAGAAGAACTATTTATCAACATCCAAATCAAAAGAGGAAACTTTCCAATCAATCTGTGTACCAATATCACTCAGAACATAAATGACAAATTTATGTTCCCAAAAATACTGAAGTTTGCAGAATCTAATCCTACAATAACTATTCATCACAAATATTCAGAGATCAGAAGATTCCACAAAAGATTAATCTAGGATGGTCTAATCCATTCTCAGTATGACAATTTTGTTTATCACTCAGAGCACCACATCATCTTGTATCAACGAAGATAAAAGTTCAGAGATGAGAAGGTATTCTCAGTAAGATTTGAGGACAAATCTTTTTGAAGAGAGAGGCAATGTTATGAATATAATTCATATAAAAATAATAAATATAAATATAATAATAATAATAATAAATAATAATTAATTAACTAATGGTTAATTAGTTATTAATGAAGAGGCATGTCTTAGAGATATGGCCATTCATGAAAGGGAACCTTACTAAGGTATATAAGCAGGCCTTCATTCTCATTTGTAATATCTTACATCAATTCAATATAGAATATTCAATGTACATTTACATGTCTTACAACAGAAATTTACATCTTTGAAGTATTTTAAAGATTTCTGCTACTTATATGAACCTTATTTGTTACACTACTGAAAATATTTTTGGTTTTCCTAGTTTGGGTTTCCAAGGTAAATTATCTATGTTAATATGTGTGGATACCATTGCATCTTTTTTTTATATTTATTAGGAATTTGTTTGCAATAATTGACTTAAAGGGTTAACATCAACATTGGTAGTAGATAAGTCTGGCTTAAAGGGGATGCTTTTTTGGCTAAGGGGTTTGTTTCAAGCCTATGGTAGACACTGTTACAATGGGGGATCTGCAAAAATAATTATTGTGGTGAAAGGAAATGAAGAGAAATTCAAATATAGAGATCAAGAAATCAATGGGTATAGTTTTGTGCTATGGAAGCTCAAAATGGAAGATTTGTTGGTGGAAAAAGATCAATGGATCACTATAGATATGGGTACTCACTAATGGGGATGTTGACAAAAGACTAGACCAAGTAGGATATAAAGGTAAGGAACACATTGTGGTTATGTCTCTTAGATTCAATATTACTAAATATTTCAAGAGAAACTATAATGAAGGCATTATGGAACAATTTAGGTGCTTTGTATTAGTATAATAACCTGGTGAACAAATTGTTATTGTGGAAGAAGTTGTATAAATTGTGGATGAAGGATGGAAACTTGATGAATGAGCATCTGAATGCTTTCAATAATGTGGTATGTCAACTATTATCTATTGAGATTAAGATTCTAGATGAAAATAAGTGTATCAGTTTATTGTGTTGTTTAATAGACTCATGGGATAGTCTAGTTGTTCTCATGGATAGTAATGAAACTACTTTAAGTTTCGATGAAATAGTCTCATTCTTTTTATCAAAGGAGATGAGATGCAAAACATGGAAATCTAGAACACAAATGCTTTGTTTGCATGATGATGTTCTCATAACAGAAATAAAATCAAGTCATCAAGTGGAAGATCTAAATCTATAGGAGGATTCAAATCTCTAGGAAAATTCATAATTGTATGTTAGAGATGTGGAAAATAATGGTATTACAAGAAATATTGCAGAACCAATGTGTTGAGAAATGGAAGGGATCCAATGATGCTAGTTCTACAAAAGAAAAAGCATCCTAAAATGATGGATGTGATGTGTAGTTGGCTTCTTCAAGTATACTTGTAGATCATGAGGCATGGTTGATTGACTTAGATGCATCCTTTCATATGACTCCTCATAGGTAGTGGTTTTGTGAGTATGAAATATATGATGGAAGCGATGTTTACCTATGAGATGAAACGATAAATAGAATCATAGGATGAGGAAAATTCAAGCTAAAGCCCATGGATTGAAGGATTATAACACTCCCTGGTGTTCTACACATCTTTGGATTGCCCAAAATTTTTATTTATGTAAGTAAGATGAGGTATGTAGGTGTGAAAACTATGTTTGAAATGGAAACCTATAGGATGGCTCAAGGAGAAATAGTATTACTGAAGGGAGTACAAAGTGAACTTTGTATAAGCTACTAGGAAGCAATATTAGTGATGAGTGCAATAATTCCATTGTTCCTAATAGTGGAGTTGAAGAAGGAAAAAAATTCCTACAGTATTTGGAGAGAAGACAATGACATCACATCAAAGACTTTTGATTCATTCACCAATTTGAAAATTCCATCTCCCCGAATTTGATCTATTAAGAGATGTTATTGATTGTATTACATTTAAGTAAATTATCCTCAATTGAGAGAACATTGACTCATCCAGGAATGCATTTATTTATCTAGAGTATAATGGTTCTATAGTTTTATACCTTTGGCATTAACAAATTTCACCATAAGGTCTTCAGCCTTATCTAACACCATTATAATATTGTCTAGGGAGTGACTGGAGATGGCCCTATTACAAGACAACCATATCTTCTTGTTACCCACCATTTTGTGGGTGATATCTTTAGGAGAAAATTTTCCCTAAGATGGTCCTCAACCGGTAACTCTATTTTCTTGATCCGAGTCATTATTTTTATTTCTTTTCGGAGCTTTATATTTAAATCGCTGTAACTTTGTAATTTCAGATCTTCAAGTTCTAAAATTTCATCCTATGGTAACCCTCTGATTCCTCTTTCCAACCCCACAAGTATGATCAAGATTGGATTCTCCAAGAAAGCGTTATGCCAAATCTCCCACTATGCCCTGATTATAGACTAGTTCAGTAAAGAGAACTTGTACGAAGTGCCACGTGTCACTGTTTCGACCTTAGGACCTAAAACCGATACACAAAAAACTACAAGCCATCTTCCTTTTGTAACTATTTATGAAATTTCAATCTGATGCTCAGAGATAAAGTTATGATGCTTTTCCCTAGGTCACCTGTTTGCGATGTAATTCAAGAGCCTGCAAAAACCCTAAATGTCTTGGACCATATCTCCGAAAATATAGCGAAACAAGATCTGAAATTCGGGCTTGAGCTTCACCAAGGTTTCAACTCAAATGGGTTTTAATTTCAAAGTTTGCACTTTTGTATAAAAAGAATTATAGTGAACATTCTGTGATGACATGCTTGCATGGAATTATGGAGCTTGCAAAAACCCTAACTTCCTCAGATCATATCTCTGAAAATATAGCGAGGCAAGATCTGAAATTCAGACCTGAGGTTTAGAACTATTTTAGCTCAAATTGGTCTTTTTTAGCGTCTGAGCATTCGTAGAGAAAAATTTATATCGAAAATGCCACGATGACCTATTTGGAGCAGAGAAACCCTAGAATCCAAACCTCTGATACCAAATGTTATGAAACCAACTCACAAAAAGATAGAAAAGATAGATCAATGACTTAAAAATCAGCGTGTTCGAGGGGGAAACCTCCTTTACATTACACAAATGAACAATTATTGGATGATACAAATGAAAAGACCTCCTTTCGATATATAGGAGTCTAAGGGATCACAATAAAATCAGAGCCGACATAACAATAATAATGTAAGGGTGCAACAATAACAATATGGGTTTCTATGGGGCACAATAATAAAAATATGGGGATTACATGGGCACAAAAATATAATAAAGGGGTTTCACTAATAACAATAAGGGGTTACACTAGTAGTATAGGGACCTAACATTGCGACAAACACATTTAGCATGTGGGCAAAATCCAAAAGCATGAGCTCTACCCCATAGCCATGGCCATCACCCTAGTTCCTATAGGCACTAGATGAACCTCCTTTATCATTATGGAACCCATGATTTTCCCAACTACTGGTGGGAAATGAATCACCCCAACTCAAAGGGGGCATCCACTGCTATACTTTACACATCATGATCTTACTCCTTGAGCCCCGAGTAGTTAACCAAAGAAAAATAAAAAAAATCCAAAAGGCATATGAAGAAGGGTGGAAAAATCAAGGCTTGGGTAACTCATGTACCATAAGTTCTCCCTCCTATACATTATATACCCAAGTGTGGGCTTCCCTTTTATTAGCTACCCTTGTACCTTGGAATGTGACCCAAGATTTATCCTCCATCTCATTCTCCGTTACATCACTTTATCACATGCCACCACCATTTGAAGGATGTACCTTGGACATATCATACCCTTTAAAAGTAGAAACCACCTTATAGGGTACTTGTTTAACCCCCTTTTGATATTGGAGACATTATCACACTCTAAAGCCCACTATGGAAGGGCATTCCATTATGAAGTGCCCACCTGTTATCCATGATTTTTAAGCTCTTTAAATCAATTTCTTTAAATGACTTATTGTAATGGAAGACAAGGGGAGGCATAAAATTTAATGCAGGATTGGTCTCCATTTTGGGTTTGGTCTCCCTATATCGGGTCCTAACTCTCTAGAGGACTACATTGACATATTTAGGGTGTGTGTAGAGAGCTATGGGCCTCCAAAATAGTGTAAAACATTCCATGGATCCCCAGAGCTGTTCAGAGATTGCTCGAGTTTCCTCTATTGGACAAGGAAGATGCACCTGGTTCACCATGCCCAACTGATCCCACAATTGTATCATGCACTTGGAAGATGACCCAAGACCTATAAGATGATGTGGCATCACTTATACCATCATTCGAGCCCTTGTAGATGGTCTACAAACATCTTCGATCTATTTGGAGACCCTTGAGGACACTTGTGTGCCCCCTATTGGGTCTCCTTTTTGATACCTATAATGGCCTTAACTGTCCATTATTTTTGACCTATTTTGCCTCAAATCCATTTACTATTTGCCTATATTCTTCAAGCATATACCTTTTAGCCTTATTATGTCTATATGAGGTAAACTATATTTCAAAACACAATTTCTATGTTTTCTTGTAGTAGAAATAACATTATTTGATCTTTTGTACTCTCTAATTCTTCGGATTGGCTCACATAGATGTTTAGACTTGCACTCCTACTTGCCCAGTACTAGCTCAACAATCCAGTACTCGTGCAACTTAGCAATCCGGTACTCGTGCTCCTCGCTTATCTGGAACCAATGCAACATTCCAGTACTCATGTTCCTATTTGTTTGGCACCAATACTCGTAATCCGGTACTCAGGTCCTCGCTCGACAATCGTGCACCCATCCAACACTTGATTAGTGGCCCATGTTTTTGGCTACTGTGTTCACCACACTTGTGCACCCATCAGTCACCAACAACGACACTATGTGATTTTGATACCTGCCCTCCAACACTATGCGATTCCGGTACCAGTATTCCATTGTGTGATTCCAGTACCAGTTTTCATTTCCAGAATTGGTGATTCAACAAATGATCTTTGACGAAGCCAAGATAATTGTTGAAGGCATCTTCTTTACATAGAAAATCGAGAATTTTCTTCCTCCTCATGCACTTCATGTCATGAGGATGAAGCCGCATATGTAATTTAAGTTCAAGTGTAAAGATTTGGTGTTGTCTCATGTAACTTTGATTGTAACGATCATTTTATCTATAAGAGAAAGACTTATAGATGACAATTAGTTAGATTAGAATTGGAGAGATTCAAAGAGTTAATAAAAACAGAGTAATAGAGACATAGCAAGCTGAGATCTACAGAATATTATGATGTTGTTGGACTTTTAAGTTTGTAATCTTCCTTTTTAATTAATGATATGAGAAACAAGTGTTAAGTTCAATGTGTTAATTCATTTGTTTATTCTGTGAGTTTTCAATCTTTCCTTGGTAGCTCGGCAAGAGCCCACCAAAGCCATCAAGGCAAGTTCTTCTTTTAAGCTATTATATAGTTTTAGTATTTTCAGTTTTATTTTATGAGTGACAATTTCTTAGTTTATGTGGATGCAAATTGTGTTTCTTAGGTTACAAATTCAATTATTGATTTCTATCTTTAAGTGTAAGAAGGCCAAGATCTGAGATCTCACCATTCACTTACATGCACCAATAGTGATGACTCTTATCACATATATCCTGTATTGATTCTAGTTGCCTTGTTTAACAATTGATGTAGTGAATTGGTTTGGTTAAGATTAGTATTTACAGGAAACAAATTTGAATTCATCTTTCCATTTCATGAGCTTATAAATGAAGAAACTCATTACTTGATTAAAATATTAAGTTCATAGTATTTGAAGTATGCTCTTTTAGTTATGTCATGAAATGAAATTAAAGTTTGTAGAATGAAGTGCTAATTTAAATACTCCCTATCTAGACTATACTCATCAGACATAGGAATTTATCTATTGTCGGCACATATAGTGCATCAGCTCTACTGATTGCAATTCCCTGGTTGATAATTAAGTATTGTGGCAATATACATACATATATATACATATATACATATATACATATATACATATATATATATTATATATAATACATATATATAACATATATAATTATATATATATACATTATAATATATATATATATTATATATATATATATATTATATATTATATATATATATATATATATAATATATATAATATATATATATATTATATATATTATATATATATATAATATATATTATATATATATATATATAATTTCCCCAACATTTTTGGCGCCGTTGTTAGGGAGATGTAAATGGTAATAGATTTGTTTGATGGGTTGTGAGTAATATTGAGGACTACCTAAGGGTGGGGAGAAGACGGTAAGATGAGAGGTAAGAACCTGCGCATCCACTTTGGTGGGGTTGCTCCAAAATTAAGTTGTCCTCTCTTTTGGTAAGTAGTTAAAGTTTGATGTTTTGTTTTTATGAAAATAATTAGAGATAGGAAGGGTAGGTTTATTTCATATAAAATCTCAGAAAATATATATGGTCCTAAAATTATGACCCCGACTAATTCTACTAATCGTTATGCAAGGAAAACACTAAAGGAGGAAAGTCTAGTCACAGTAGGAGAGGAGACATCAATAGAAATCAAGACAGTGGTAGAGGAAGTGAAAACTACAGTGGGGATAGTACCTTGGAATATTGCAGATAACCCAATGGATGAACCATCATCTTCTACAAGTGAGAGATCTCCAACATCCAAAAATATCAAAATGTGAGAAGGAACAATGGAAGGAGAAGGCGAAAGAGTTGACAACCCAAAAAAAAAATGAACTAGAAACATTCAGATTTCCAATCCTTGACGTTACAGGGAATGTCACTATGAAGAAAATTCCTATGTCATCATTACCTCATTTCAACGGTATGACATCCGAAGATCCTGCTTCATTTTTATTTTTATTTGTTATATTGTGTGGAAGTTATAATTATACGGATAATGCTAAAAAATGAAACTTTTCCCAACCACCTTGAAAAACTCTGCATTAAGATGGTTCACGAGTTTAGGGGAACACACTATTACATCTTGGGATGATATGAAATCAACCTTTCTACATAAATACCATGACTACTGTAGACCTAGGGGTGCTTGGAATGACATATTTAGAATGCAACAAGCTAAAGATGAAATCCTAGAAGACTACTTAAAGAGGTTCCTTTACAATTACCAAAAATCCAAACAAGTTGCTCTCGACCTAGCCACAATTAAGACCATTTTTCTAAAAGGAGAATGGGATGATTGCATAGAAGTATTGAACCTTATGATTTTGGGTGATGTTTATAAAAAATCATTTGCCAAGATTGCCGAATACTGTAAAAAAGTACTCTTGCAGTCAAGCTAAATTTGGAAAATGTCCTAGAGAACTTACATGCTGAGTTGTAAAACCTACCACAAGTGGGGTAACTAGGAAAAAATTGGGGAATTTGTTGGACAATTTTAAAACTGATATCCGTAGTACCTTTAGTAACCAACTAGATACCCTCAATAGTAAGGGGAAGTAAGAACAAGAAGAAGTTGCTTTAGTTATCTTTTGCCCTCACTATAGGAAGAAACATCCTGAAAAGGATGTCCTCTTACTACCCTACAGGTTTCTAGAATTTGCATGGATAAGCATTCAACTGTAGAATTTCCTTAATTACAAGGACTACAAGCTATATACAAAGGGGTAATAGAACCAAAAGATTCATCGTACCCCCCTAGGAGACCATGGAGGAAACAAAACCCCTCCATGTCCCAAGATCCTTACATGCAGTTCAATCAACAACAATGGGCTCCTCAAATTCCTTACTCTCAATGGGAGCCTCAACCATCACAAGGACATTCTTGGCAACAAGGTTGGAGGGGGGCTACCTATGGAAACATAAAACCTTACCAAACACCTTCTTATCCAACCTACACACAATATCCTTCAAATATCTCTCAGCTATTGCCAAGGTTTAATCCACCCCTCCTCCCTTCTTACCTATAACAACAACTACCCATGAATCCAAGCTCACAAAAACCTACTCTTCCCATGAATCCATTTCCTGAACAACAACTTCTATGAACCCAAACCCACAACAACTTTCTCTGCCCATAAATTTGAGTCAACAACAAGTAACATTGAAACCAAACCCCACTCAACCTATTCAATTTCCTGCACAACCCATTCCAAACCCTAATAGTAAACCAGCTCAACCAATGCAAAATATGGAGACGCAAACCTTCCCTACTTATACCATCACTTCAGTTCCAATTAATGAGATTTGATTAAGGTTTGGGAAGGTCTTAAGTAAAACAGAAGCTACAATTGTCATTCAAGAAGAACAACCAACAAACTTACCTCTTGAAAATGAAGAGGAATATTTTCCTCTTGGTGAAGAAGAAAATCCTCTCGAAGTATTAATAAATTCTACTACACTATTTGAACCATCTCAGGAGGTTACTCAACCACCTTATCCAAAAAGATTACTTGTCAAAAAGCCTAAGGTCCCTCCAGAATATGACCTAGAGGCTGAACTATGAAATATTTGTGTAAGGATACCCTTGCTGCAATCCATCAAAGACATTCCCATTTATGCCAAGATTGTAAGGGACCTTTGCATTAAAAATCTAGGAATAAAAAGGAAGAATCCCCCTATTATCAAAGTAGTTGGCCAATTATCGAAAACCATATGAGGGAAGCCTTTTAAGTACAATAATCCTGGGAATCCAGTAGTGACCATACAGATCAATGGTATCTCTTTACCAAACACTCTTATTGATATAGGTGCAGTAATAAATGTCATTACTGTGGATATTATGCAAAAGCTACAGCTAGAAGGCTTAAGGCCAACTCAAACTCTATTGGAATTAGTAGAAAAATCTATCCTTAAACCTAGATGAAGCCTATATGACATAACAATTGTACTAGCTTCCTGGGAATATCCTGTATATTTTTTTGTAATCCATCCAAAGTCCTCCAAACCTGGACATCCAGTGGTACTAGGTTGACCTTGGATAACCACTGCTGATGCCTTCATTGGATGTAGGTAGGGAGAGATGACAATCTCTAATGGATGTCAAAGCCAAAAGATTGTCTTATTTCCTCCTGCCCAGCCTGCTACAAAAGTTCCTTTATGGATAGAAAACCCATACGGAAGGAGGAATGTACTCAACCATTGTTGACAATTGAATAGTCTAAAGGTATTCAAGAAAAAACTGAAGATCAAGTTTTGAACTTGTTCTTAGCCACGATGAGATGTATTGATTTCCCACAATCCTTTCAAGAATATGAGCATATTTTTTAGTTTTGAATTTTAGAAAACATGTCATCCTTCTACCTCCACATCGTTTGCTACAATAGTAACAAATGAAAGAAAGGAGTCATATGTCCATGCTATTGAAATTTACCCTGGGAAGTCTCTATATATTAATTCTGGTCTAGGGTTAGAACAACAAGAATAACTGGTCCAAATGATTAAAAGGAAATGTGGTGATTTTGCATGGGACTACTCTGACATGAAAGGGATTCACCCAGACACCTACATGCATCATATCTATACAAAGGATGAAATTATACTAGTAAGTCAACCTCAAAGGAGGATGAACCCAGCCCTAAAAGATATAGTAAAAGAAGAAATTCAAAAGCTCTTAAATGCTAACTTCATTTACCCTATTTCTGATAGTAAGTGGGTGTCACCACTAGTCATTGTACCTAAGAAAAACGGTAAGTGGAGGATTTGTGTCGGTTTTAGGGAACTAATAAGGCCACCTTTAGAGACTATTTCCCATTGCCTTTCATTGATTAGGTATTGGATACCTTGAATGGGAAGAAATATTTTTCCTTTTTGGATGGATTTAGTGGTTATAACCAAATTCAAATTGCACCGGAAGACCAAGAAAAGACTACCTTCACTTGTCCATGTGGTACTTATGCCTATAGGGTTCTTCGTTTTGAGTTATGTAGTGCCCTTGCCACCTTTCAAAGGGATGTCCTTGTTATTTTCTCAGATCTAACCCAAGACTGTGACGAAGTCTATATGGATGACTTCACAGTACATGAGAAAGATTTCCAACAAGATTTAGACAACGTAGAGAAAGTTTTAATCAAATGTCAAGAGACTAGGCTTTCCCTTTGCAATGAAAAATATAGAATGATGCTTATTGAGGGTACTGTGCTAGGCCATCATATTTCTGAAACTGAGATAAGAGTGGATCCTGCTGAGATTGAAATAATTGCTCAAATCAAAACTCCCAACTCTCAAAAAGAAGTTAGAAGCTTTCTAGGGCATTCCACATACTATAGAAGATTTATTCAAAATTTTACCACAATAGTTGCTCCTATGTTCAAACTTTTAACTAAAGATGTAGATTTTTAGTGGGATTCTTAGTGCCAAATTGCATTTGAAACTCTTAAACAAAAAATGTCAACTTCTCCAGTTCTGAGAGGACCAAATTGGAGCCTCCCTTTTCAAATCTGTACCGATGCCTCAGACACAACTTTGGGGGCTATTTTGGGCCAAAGAGAAAATCAAATCCCCTATGCTATTTATTTTGTCAGCAAAAATATCTCCCCTACATAACTAAACTACACAGTCACAGAAAAGGAATTCTTATCAATAGTTCATGCCATTAATAAGTTTAGACATTATATAACCGGATATGAATTTTTTGTACATACATATCATTAAACTATTAGATTCTTAATGAATAAACCTACCACTAATTCCTGAGTTACTATATTGTTGTTACTATTGTAAGAAATTAATATTACTATTTTTGATAGACCAGTAAGAGATATTATTGTTGTTGATTTCTTGTCTAGACTTGTTCATACAGGTGATAGTACACTAGTTGCTGATGATTTTCTCGATGAAAAATTATTTTCCATTTCCACTTATACTCCTTGGTATGCATATGTAGCTAACTACCTGGTTACAAGGAAGCTGCCACATAATTTGTCCTCAAGAGAAAAACAAAGAATAATACAACTCAATACTAACTATATGTGGCATGATGATTGTTTATACATACTGGACCAGATATGGTAATTAGAAGATGTGTACGAGAGGATGAAATGGAGGACATTCTAAAATCTTGTCATAATGAGCCATGTGGTGGACATTCCGTTGACAAAAGGACTGCATATAAAGTGTTACAGTGTGGATATTATTGGCCCACCATTTTTAAAGATGCAAAGAAGTATGTGGCTACCTGTGATGATTGTTAAAGTATGGGGAAACCCACCCCATCAAATGAAATGCCTATTCAAGCATAGCTCGTTATTAAACCTTTTGATAAATGTGCATTAGACTTTGTTGGTCTGATTTCTCCTATGTCTAAAAAGAAAAAATATATTTTGGTATGTACAGATTATGTAACCAAATGGGTGGAAGTGAAAGAATTATACTTTGATAATGAAAAATCTATTATGGATTTCTTATTTGAAGAGATATTTACTCATTTTAGTGTACCTAGGGAAATAGTAACTTATCAAGGCACCCAATTTACCTCTAAACTGGTCAAAACCATTATTGAGCAATATCAAATCAGGCACTGGAATCCATTAATAAAGTTATTGAAGCTATTCTCACCAAAACATTACAACTGCATCATAAAGACTGGGCCGAAAGGTTACTTGAAGCTTTTTGGGCCTATATGACAACCTGGAGAAACACAATGGGACACTCGCCTTATGAGTTGGTTTACAAAAAACAAGTATTCCTTACTATAAAGTTCTAGGTTAAAACCTTCAGAATAGCCATGCAACTAGGAATGGATCTGGATGAGGCACAAAAACAAAGGTTGATGGAGCTAAATCCATTGGATGAAATTAGACAAGATGCACTTCAAAGAGCAATTCTTGTCCAAGTTTAGAGAACCAAATGGCATGACAAGTTACTAAAAAAGAAACTCTTTCAACTAGGTGACTCGGCTTTGTTATATGACATTAGGTTTAAGAATTTCAAGGGGAATCTGTCGACTAGATGGATGGGACCTTATGATGTGGAGACAATCTATGACAATGGCTCGGTCAAGATCAAGACTATTGATGTGGAGTAAAATTATTTTGTTGTAAATGGACATCGACTGAAAGTTTATCATTAGCCACTATCAAAAGAATATTTTACCAAACATGTTCTTCAGAATTCTGAAATGCAGTTGGTCAGAAAGGGGAACTCTCCTCTTGCTGATCCACCATTGTAAGTTTTGTTGCATAGTTAATTTCATTTTTGTATATATATGTATATAGGTGTGTTGATGTATATAATGATTTTGGTTTCACTAACAAAAGAAAAAGCTAAATGCGTTCTCATGTAGATAAGCAATAAGGAGGACATCTTCCAAATGTAAGTTTATTCCTTTATCCAACCCTGGTTAGATTATTTATGGAAAAGGGGCCTCATGGAGTTTTCTTTAAGTTTTTGCAGACTCCTAAAAATTGAAAACACCGTTGAGCTTGTACTATCCTGGGATCGAGAAAAATCCACGGGAGAGTGAATGGAGTTTTCTTTAGTTTTTCAGAGTCCTAAAAATTGAAAACCCCAGCGAGCATGTACCCAGCTCGGGCTCAAGAAAAATCTTCGAGAGAGTAAATGGAGTTCTCTTTAAGTTTTTCAGATTCCTAAAAATTGGAAATACCGATGAGCATTAACTAATTTGGGCTCGAGAAAAATCCATAGAAAAATAGTAGTTAGGTCATTTTCCAATAAAATGGAAGTGGCAACATAAACAAAGGTTAGCATGATTACAAGAAAGAGGAGGATATCCAACTACATAATGCCTTTCAGTTGCAAAAACTTGGAACCTGATCAATGACTTCTTTTGCCTCAGTTTCTGACATTTCCACTACAATTTACGAGTTCTTGTACTAGTGTGTGTTGTTTTTTCTTTTTAGTAAAATAAATCCACATACAACATCAATAATCATTATCATCTACTCCATATTGGCCTTCAGAATATGTTAAGTTACAAGAGGAAGCCTGCAAAATCTCAATTTGAAGACTTTTCACTTGGGTACTTTACTAAAACATCATCTGGTACCAAAGGAAATTTCGTTGTGTTCATCCTGTACTGAAGAAGAAGTTCTCTATGTTCACCTAGTACTGAAGGAAATATTTTTATGTGAGATTCGGTAATGGAGGTATGAGATCAATATTTTACTTTTTGATATTAAGATTCATATTAATTATGTGATGGCATATAATTACCCTCATAGATTTTTATTACCATCAATTATTAGCCCTATCTTAAGCCTAAACCACTTACCTTCATTTCCAAGAAAAAATCCTTTTGTATGATTGAGTGAGATGACGATGGGTATGATTGGGCGAATGCCGATCCTAATCTAAGCAAATATACTATATGATTAGATATATTATGATAGAAACTCCACCTCCATGGGTTGTTTAACAATGACGATACTACCATTTCATAACCATAAATATGAATGATGACGATGAGTGATAACTGGAACTTTGATGTGAACCATCCCATACTCTTGTACTCGACCACATTCTATGTATAGTCCTTAATATTCATTTTCTTAGATTCAAAGTTAGGGATGGGAATGATTTCTGAACATGCTCCGCATATAATGTATTGCTATCATTACACACAACTTACTTCCCAATTATGCAAGAAATGTAACCGTTACCATTCCCTTTCGAATTATTAATGCTCCTTTGGATGGCTTCTCCATCCAGATGAGAATTATTTCTCTCTTGCTTTACCTTCAGAACTTTGCTAGTTATTTCCAGTACTCTGTGTTAACCAATTCTAGTACCCTATATCTCTATTTCTAGAACCTTGTGTCGATCATTTCCGGTACTTTGTGTCCACTTCATCCAGTACTCAACAAAACCACTTCGGGTACCCTGTGTTAACAATTTATAATACTAAACCCTTCTCAAGGTTGAGATTCACTCTTAAAGCCAGCATGGGGGCTGATATGCATGAGCCAGAATTTTAGTCCTACAGATAAATTGAGGAATATCGATCGTGTAAGGAGAATTTCAAGCAAGCCAATTGGATGTCATTCCTCGAAAAGTTCAAAGGGTACCATGAGGGTGTCTCACGCACCTTCACTCAAAATTTTGATGGTGAGAATGTCTATTTGGGGGGTCTATAGTTCAGAGTCACAAAGGCCACCATAGCTGAAGCCACGGGATTACTAGTCACAAGGGGGAAACACTTCAAAGGTACAAGCATCAACAAAGAACTTTGTCAAAAATTCTTGACTCCTGAACATCTCAATCTAGATTAGACTAAGGATATTCCGAGAAATTAGGTCAAATAAGAATACAGGTTGATGCTAAATGATTTGAAAAGGTTCGTAACTTGTGAAGACAGGTATGCAGTCACCTTTCTTTACCATTTGAGACTCTTGTTACATTTTGAGGGAGGAACTAAAATGAACTTTCCATATTTCCTTTGGATGAGTCTAAATAAGATGGAAAGAGGGCGTAAATCATGCTCTAAAAAGGTCGAAACCAACATTTACCTTCATGGGTTGATAAAATTGTTAGTTGTTCATGAAATAAAGAATCAGGGAAGTAATTGGAAGACATTCCCATCACAACATTTTTCTCAAGAAGAAGATTCCCAACACATGGAAGAAAGCTTGCTAGAGGAGAGCACTAAAGACCTCAATATCAAATAGGAAAGTAGTAAAAATCAATAGAATAAATCAAATTCTAAGGAGGGCATTGTTAGCCCTACTCCATCAAGGTATGTTAATAAGTCATAAACAGGTGAAATAGTACAGGAGAAGGAAACTCCTGCACCAACAGTTAAGCCATCAAAGGGTAAGAGACCCCCTTTTTATTCACCCAATCCAAGTAAAATTTTGACAGGTAAGAAGAAGAAGAAAAAGCCAACTAACAATGACAAAGGGGAATTCACAGGTACTACTTCAGAGGTAGCTGTTGAGCTACCTCGGGAAGAGAATCCTACACCAAGTGTTAAAAAATAAAAGAATCCTAAAACTAGTGGTAGGAGTGACAAGGCTCAGTCTTATGAGAAGAAGGAGAGACATGCACAAAAAGAGGAATTCAAAGGGTCCCTGACATCAACAAAAGGGAAGAAGAGAAGATTGTTTCAGGTTAGTGACCCATCGACACCTTTGCGCTAAACTACTAGAAGCATGGAAAATTCAGTAATTACTACTTGCACTCCTTCTCTTCCAGAAGATCTGATCAATGTTTCTTCCTCCCCTGAAAAAGAGCATGTATAAGAAGAGACACTTAATGACACAGAGGAGCTTCTCCCAAAAAAATTGCAAGAATTGAGAAGAGAAGTTGAAGCTGAGAGGAAATTGGCCAAACAATAAACAATTGAACCTACTAGTTCCTTAACTTGGCAACAAATGATGGCCAAAGTTGAGAAACTTTAGAGGAAAAGCATGAAATTAAAGGCAGAGGTGAAAGAATATAAGAGGTTGAATGAGTATCTCAAAAAATAAAATGTGCAGCTAAAGGAGAACAACCAGAGGTTGCAATAGGAGCATGATGAGGCCTCCACTAAGTTGAAGAAGGTTCTTCATCTCATACAATATACCAGGATCATTAGGAAGGAACTCAAAGAGGAGACCTCAGGAGTGAATGTCTTAGAGCCAAGTAGTTGATATCCAGGCAGGGAAGGCTTCATTTTTGGAAATTTTGAGGAATGGCTCAACACTTTTTGCATGAGGACATGCAACAACTTGAGCATGGGGGAATGTTGGGTATCCTTTTTGATACCTATAATGCCCTTAATTGTCCACTATTTTTGACCTATTTTTCCTTGAATCCATTTACTATTTTCCTATCTTCTTCAAGCATATGATTTTTAGCTTTATTATGTCTATATGAGGTAAACTATATTTCAAAACGCAATTTCTATGTTTTATTGTAAACTATGTTTTGTACTCTCTAATTCCTTCGATTGGCTCACATAGATGTTTAGACTTATGCTCCTACTTGTCTGGTACCATCTCAATAATTTGGTACTCGTGCAAATCAACAATCCGGTACTCGTGCTCCTTACTTATCTAGAACCAATTCAATATTCTGGTACTCATGTTCCTATTTTTCCAACACCAATACTCGTAATCTAGTACTCAGGTCCTCATCCAACACTCATGCACCCATACAACATTTGATCAATAGCCCATGTTTCTGGCTACTGTGTTCACCACACTTGTGCACCCATCCAAATCCAACAACGACATTGTGTGATTCTGGTACCCGACCTCCAACACTGTGCAATTCCGGTACCGATATTACATTATGTGATTCTGATACCCGCCCTCCAACACTGTGCGATTCCGGTACTAGTATTCCACTGTGTGATTCTAGTACCAGATTTCATTTCCAGAATTGGTGATTCAACGAATGATCTTCGATGAGACCAAGATAATTGTTGAAGGAATCTTCTTTACATAGAAAATCGATAATTTTCTTCCTCCTCATGCACTTCGTGTCATGAGGATGAAGCCGAATATATTATTTAAGTTCAACTGTAAATATTTCGTGTTATCTCATGTAACTTTGATTGTAATGACCATTTTATCTATAAGAGAAAGACTTGTAGATGACAATTAGTTAGATTAGAATTGGAGAGAGTCATAGAGTTAGAGAAAGCAAATTAATAGAAACAAAGCAATAGACACATAGCAATCTGAGATCTACAAAATATTGTGATGCTGTTGGAATTTTAAGTTTATAATCTTCCTTTTTAATTAATGATATGAGAAACGAGTGTTAAGTTCAGTGTGTTGATTCATTTCTTAGTTTTGTGAGTTTTCAAGCTTTCCTTGGTAGCTCGGCAAGGGCCCACCAAAGCCATCAAGGCAAATTCTTCTTTTAATGATCTAGATTTAAACAGGAATGAAACAAATTACAGATATATCCATACATATAGAGATGTAGCAGAAATAATACTTAATTTCATTACTGTAAAATACTGAAATATGCTTACAAACAGAAATGGAAATAAACTAGCTTGGGCGATGGTAGCTTATCTCTGAGAAGAGATGTGGCGGCTACATGCCTCTGAACTGGTTACAATGAGGCGCGAAGGCCATTTATTGTTGAGAAACAATGGAGAACCCTAAACATCCAAAAACCTAACCCTAGAAGATGAAACACCAAACTGTGGGCCCCATTTGGGTAAATTGGTACATCAACTTCCCGGGGTCGTAACTTTGGCATACAATCTCCGTTTGATGCGCATAATATCTGATTAGAAAGATCTATCTGAGAACTACAACTTTAGGAAGAGAAACATCTGTCCATGGACCCATGTTGCTCCTATTTTTCCCAAAAAACGTCATTTAGGGCCTCAAAACGGCTCCGGAAGTTCAGGACCTGAAAAACCGCTAAAAATAGTAAATTGTGCTACAATTAAGGAAACTGAAAAGCTGAAAGAAAGAATGGTGGGTGTCCAAGTGGACTTGGTGGGTAGCCACCAATATCCAACTGGATCATTCCTCCCCCCTTAGGAAGCAATGGTACCCATTGCATTGAGTTCCTCCATGAGATGAGGAAACTTCTGCTGAACTTGGTCCTTGGTGAGCCACTTGCCTTGGTGAAGGAGTTGGCCTGGTTTGACAATTTGATACAGTTGGATATTCTGCTGGCGAGTGTGCTTGATCTATGTGTCCATGATCCAATCAGTTGCAGCTTGTTCCATGCAATATGGATTTAAATCTGTGGGTGTGAGATGTTATGCAATGTCGGATGTGTCTAGTAATGGTGGAAAGTATGGATGAAGGCGGTCCACATTGAACACTGGGTGTAGGCTAATGAATGGGGGAATGTTGAGCTCAAATGCATTATCTCCCATAGCCTTGGTAATGGTGTAAGGACCATATCGAGTGGTCTGAGTTTTCGATAGGCTCCGGTAAGGCGTTCCTTTTGCAAATGCAACCAGACTTTGACGCCCACCTGAAACTTGTGTGGCACCTGATGTTGATCATGTCGCTACTTGTACTTGGCATTTGATTTCTCCAGAATGTTGTGGACCTGCTGGCGAATATGTTGGATGTGCTCAATGAAGTTGTTTTCCTTATCTGTTTTGGATTGGATATGAGCTGAATCTGCGTGAGTAGTTGCAATTGGCATGGCCCCATCAATGGGACATAGTGGTTGGAATCCCAAACCCACCTGAAAAGAGTTGTGGCCAGTCGAGTTGTGGAGAGCCTAGTTGTAGTTGTGTTGAACATAGGGGAGGCTCTCATCCCATGTGCGTGGATGCTTTGAGTTGTACATGCATAGAATGTGTACGATCATCCTGTTCACAACCTTTGTCTAGCCATTAGTTTGAGGATGGAAGGTTGTGGACTTAGTGAGTTTGGTATCCAGCATCGACCAGAGATTAGACCAAAATGTACTGAGGAACTTGCTGTCCCGATCGGAGATAATAAAATGTGGGATCCCAAAGTGTACCCACACTCGTTCAAAGAAGAGTTTAGCAGTGGCTTCTATTGTGATATTCTTCTTGTAGGCTACCATAATAGCCATCTTCGAGAATCTATCAACGACGAAAAAAACACAATCATTTCCATGCTTAGTAGAAGGTAGAACTAACATGTAATCCATGGAGATGGATGCCCAAGGTCGATTAGGGGTAGGCAGCAGGGAATAGAGGCCTTGCTTCTTGATGGTTGGTTTGGTAATGGCGTAGACAATGTATGATCTGATGTACTTCCCGACATCCTGTCAAAGATTCGGCCAATAGAAATACTTCTGCAGTACTGCCACCATTTTCTCGACCCCGAAATGCCCAACAACTCGACTATAGTATGCTTCCCAAATCATCTTGGCACGCTCGCTTGAACGAACACAAAGGTGACCCAGGTGGCATAACAGGGCATCCTGGAGGTGAAAATCTGGAACATGCTGACCCTCCAAGAGTGTCTAGTATGTGTAGCCAAATTCTGGGTCGCTTTTGTAGAGAAGTGGCCAATCAGAAGTCTCGTGCCCACAAGAGTTGAGCACGGTGGTTAATGCCATGATCAGTGTTTGACTGAGGCAATTTGCAACCTTATTAGTGTTTCCCTTCTTATACTTGATATTCAAATGGAACTATTGTAGGTATGTGGACCACTTCTGAAGGTGATCATTCTGCAATTTCCCTTGGGTCTGTATGAACTGCAGGGGCCACTGGTTTGTGTGGATGACCATTTCCTTCCCCAAAATGTAATGCTTCCATTGTCGGCACACTTGCACAATGGAATACATCTCTTTGTCATAAGTGGGATACTTTTGGACTGTGTCTGAAAGTGTCTTACTGTGATATGCCACTAGATGCCTGTGTTGAGTAAGGACTGCCCCAATAGCATAGTTAGAGGCATCTGTCTCGACCTCAAATGGTTGTTGCAAGTCTAGTAATACGAGCATTGGTGTCAAGCATAGGTGATCTTTCAACTCTGTGAATGCCTTCTGTTGAGATTTAGACCAAAAGAATTTTGCTTTCGCTTCTCCCTTGGTGACTTGACTAAAGGGCCAAGTGATATGAGAAAATCCCAATACAAACCTGCGGTAGAAGTTGGCAAGACCTAGAAAGCTGTGAAGCTCTGTCAGAGTGGTTAGAGATGGCCAATCCCGAGTGACTTGGATTTTGGCTGGATCGACATGGATTCATCAATAATGTATCCTAGATACTGAACCTGGGTCATGCCAAAAGTGCATTTCTCCAAATTGGCACATAACTTGTGTTGCCGCAGTGTTTGGAGAACCTGTCAGATGTGGTGTAGGTGCTCTTCCCAACTTTGGCTAAAGATCAGGATGCCATCCAAGTATACCACGACAAATGAGTTGGTGAATGGCCGCAAGATGTCATCCATTTGTCTCATGAAGGTTGTAGGAGCATTCATCAATCCGAAAGGCATAACCAACCATTCTAAAAGGCCCTCCTTGGCTTTGAAGGCAGTCTTCCACACATCAGAGGGTTCGATTGGTAGCTAGTGATATCTTGACTTCAAATCGATCTTGCTGAAATATTTTTCCCCCTTCAATTGGTCTAGGAGGTCATCAATTCGTGGGATTGGTACCTGTTACGAACAATGATCTTGTTCAGCGCCCGATAGTCAATACAGAGTCTCCAAGTCCCATCCTTATTCTGTACCAACATGATTGGGCTCCCACAGGGCGATGAACTCGGATGAATGTGACCTTTCTGCAACAACTCCTAATTCTGCCTCTTGATTTAATCGTTCTCCGGCACGGAGCACCGATAGATTGGTCCATTGGGAAGCGACGCACCTGGGGTTAGATCAATGGAGTGATTGACCTGACAGTGCAGAGGAACCCCTTGTGGGGGAGGTGAAGATGTCCTCGTACTCCTCCACGACCTTGTCCATCTGTAGTTGTCGTGCAGAGGGGCCCTATTTGGAGGTCGTGGCCACCGTCTTCTTCTTTCCTTAAGGGCATATCATCAGGAAAACAAATTTCCTAGTTTTGGAAATGAGCTTACTGCATTTTTTTGCAATAACCAAAGAGATGGTGGTAGGTGGTGCTACCTCCGGTATCCTGTACAACTTATTTCCCAAAGTAACAATAATAGCATGGGGCCTTGATTCATACACAACATGTTTCTTCCACAAGTATGGTTGTCCTAATAATACATCACAAAAATCAAGGGGAGCAATGTCACACAATAACTCATCCATGAAGGGCTTGATGTTGTATGGAAGGCGACACTGTTGGCTTACACGAATATCCCGTCCTTGGTGGAGCCACCCGATGGTGTACAATTGTGGATGTATTATGGTTGGTAAGCCCAGCGGCTTCACGAACTTTACCGAAATGAGGTTCTTTTGCCTCCCGTTGTCGACAATGAACTGTAGTGGGGAGCCCTTTACCCTGGGAGTGGAAGAGACACTCCTCCTCCTCTGGATCTTTGGGTTCCTCCTTATGGATTTTCGTGGTGGCAACGGTGGCGTTGGACTCCGCATCAATAATATGCTTCCTTTTGTCATTCCCCTTGTCGGGTTTTGACTTAGAGTCAGAACATGCATATGATTCTGAAACCCTTAGCTTGGCCACTAGGGACTGCTTGGCTCGACAATCACTTGTGTTGTGAGTGGAGCTCTTATGGAACTCACACCACTTTCCCATGTCCTTTTTCAGCTTCGCAGCATTGTTCTTTTCTTGCAACTTTGGCAAGTTGTCTTGGGCCACCCTGCCTTAGATTTTTCCTTTGTTTTGTAGTTTGGGGGCACCTTTCCCTTGCTTCGGATTCGCAGATCCAAAGTCTCGCTTCTTCTATTTAAACCTTTGCTCGATCTTGACGGCATATCGGTAGGCCATGCCGAGTGAGGAGATGTTTAGGAATTCTATTTCTTCCTAGATGTACTTGTGCAGGCAGCTACAGTATTTGAGTACCAAATGCTGCTGCAAATCCTTCATACCCAACTTTGTGCGAAGGGTATCGAAAATATTGGTAAACTTCAGCACGTCTTGGTCCCTTCCCTGCCGCAGTGTGGTCCACTTTATGTATTGATCCTCATAGCTTTTGATAGGGTAGTACTGCTCCTTGATGGAAGTCCGGAATGAATCCCAAGTGGGTGTGGTTGAAAACAGTGAGGCCGTACTTTCATTCTTCTGCTCATAGTAGGTTTCCCACCAATCCTTGACACGGCAGGCGACTTTGAGAAGAGAAAAAGTAATCTTTTCCTGGTTGGAAAAATTATGAACAAAAAAATACCCTTCTAGCATATTTAACCATTTATCTATGGCGTCTGTATCTATCTGACCCTCAAATATGGGAATGTCAAAGTTGAATTGTACCTTAAAAGATGTGGAGCTTCCAGAGTAGCTGTTGGAAGTAGATGTGTCACCCTTGGGTAGCCGCTGAAAGATCTGGGAAAAGTTGTCCATCATCGCATTCCTTTGTCGCTCGAGGGCCTCTTCGAGCAAGATTTTAATAGGATCTCTTGCCCCCTAGTCTTTCTTTTCATCTTCCATGGGAGGCTGTCGGGATTTGCAAGGTTGGATTTGTAAAGGTTCGACCAATTCAAGCCCTAATTCCTTATATCCCGACCTTGTTGGGGACATGCAAGGAAAGATAGAGAAAGAGCAGACCCCTCTGATACCACTGATCCGGATTTAAATAGGAACACAACAAATTACAGATATAACCATACATATAGAGATACAGCAGAAATAATACTTCATTTCATTACTGTAAAATACTGAAATATTCTTACAAACAGAAATGGAAATAAACTAGCTAGGGTGATGGTAGCTTATCTTTGAGTAGAGATGTGGTGGCTACATGCCTCTGAACTATGTTATAATGAGGCTTGAAGGCCTATTTATTGTTGAGAAACAATGGAGAACCCTAAACATCCAAAAACCTAACCTTAGAAGATGAAACGCCAAACTATGGGTCCCGTTTGGGTAAATTGGTACATCAACTTCCCGAGGTCATAACTTTGGCATACAATCTCCGTTTGACGTGCACAATATCTCGTTAGAAAGATCTATCTAAGAACTACAACTTTGGGAAGAGCACCATTGGTCCATGGACCCATGTTTCTCTTAGTTTTCCAAAAAAAACGTCGTTTAGGGCCTCAAAACGGCTTCAGAAGTTCAGGACCCGAAAAACCACTAAAAATAGTAAACTGTGCTACAATTAAGGAAACTGAAAAGCTAAAAGAAACAATGGTGGGGGTCTAAGTGGACTTGGTGGGTGGACGCCAATATCCACCTGGATCATCTAAGTTATTATATAGTTATAGTATTTTCAATTTTATGTTATGAGTGACAATTTCTTAGTTTATGTAGATGCAAATTGTATTTCTTAGGTTACAAATTCAATTATTATTTGCTATCTTGAAGCACAGGAAGGCCAAGATTTGAGATCTCACCATTCGCCTACATGCACCAACAGTGAAGAATCTTATCACATATATCCTGTACTAATTCTGGTTGCCTTGTTTAACAATTGAATGCAGTGAATTGGTTTGGTTAAGATTAGCAGTTACAGGAAACAGAGTTGAATTCATCTTTCCATTTCATGAGCCTATAAATGAAGAAACTCGTTACCCGATTAAAATATTAAGTTCATAGTATTTGAAGTATTCTGTTTTAGTCGTGTTATGAAATGAAATTAAAATTTGTCGAATGAAGTGTTAGTTTAAATACTCCCTATCTAGACTATACTCAACAGACATAGGAATTTATCTATTGTCGGCACATATAGTGCATCAGCTCTATTGATTATGATTCCCTGGTTGATAATTAAGTATTGTGTTAGATCTTAGGCTTTTGTGATCCATAATGTAGTAAGCATGTCTTTTGGGTTAATCACATCAGTGTTATTTGGTCAACGTTTCAAACTAGCTAATGTGGTTCATCCTCAGTACAAAGGTGAAAAAAGTCCATAAATCCTAATGAAAAATAGCAAGGATGCATCAGGGATCAAAATTAGCTGTTAGAAATTGGCTGTTAGGAAATTAGTTATTTAATTAATAAAATTAATATATTTTATTTTTAAATTCCAATCAAATGATTAGTTATTATAAAATTAGCCGATTATATATATATATATGTATATATATATATGTATTATATATATGTATATATATATGTATTATATATATGTATTATATATCTGTATATATATATCTGTATATATATATATAAAACAAGCATCAACATGGTGTTGGTTTATATTATTAATATGTTATGCTCTAATAATTCTTATTTTGTTAATTAATAATTTATTAGTGGGTTATTATAATATATAATATATATATATTATAATATATATATATATATATATATATTATATATATATATAACGATTAAATTTTATAACAAGTCATTTGATTGGAATTTAAAAGTAAAAATATATTAATTTTATTAATTAAATAACTAATTTCATAACAGCGAATTCTGATCCTTGATGCATCCTTGTTATTTATTCATTAGGATCTATGGATTTTTTCACCTTTGTCTTGAGGATGAACCACATTAGCTTGTTCAAAAAGTTGACCAAATAATACTAATGTGATTAATTCAAAAGACATGCTTACTAAATTAATTATTGTGGAAAAATCTATATATATTACTAGTATAATTTCCCCAACACCCCCCACACCCATTGGGAGCACCACATGTTTATTATTTGGAGAACAAGGGGCCAACCCCTAATCCTCTACTTTTGAGAGTCTCATTTCTGATTATGGAACCTATGGATTTCATCAAGCCTATTAGAAGGCCCAATGACATGTACTATTGATCATTAAACCTCTTGGGAGGCTTATTCTTTTGTTTATGAGCTAGTTTGATGGGCTTGCCACCAAACATTAGTTGTTTTTCACATTATTTTATTTTAGGGGTTAATGTAGGCCTAATTAGCTAAATTGAACTCATTAGAAGTGTGTAAATACAAGTTATGTGAATTCATTTTAGCATAATCACTTGGATTGGACTTGTATCTCTCTTGAGAATTTCACTATCCCTCTTGGAGGACAAATTTTGGAGCATAGAATGAATTTTGATGTTTGGATTATTTTCTCTTGTCTTAGAGCTTCTTGATTGGAAAATTCATGATGGTTGGATACACTCTTAATACATGTAAGTAAAATTTAACGCTATTTTCTTTTCTATTTTTGTCACATACATTATTGCTGGTATTTCGGTATACTAGGGCTAATTTACTACATCCATTTATGCAAAGTTATGGAAGTTTAGTTTCTAGATAGTGATGCTTCATGTATGGGCCATGTGTTATGAATGAATGTTCCTAGAGATGCTTCTTCATTGAAATTCATCTTGATAAGCCATCAATATTGCAAAAAATAAGTATAAAGTTATTGAAGCTACTTTTGTTGCTGCCTTAATTATATGTGAAGTTGTCTTTGATGTCTCCTTGACATAGAAAATTCAATGTCCATAGTTAATTAACTTTGACTCCAAATCTCCCCAAAGGATTAGGCACTAGTCCAACATAAGGTGATCACCTAAACTTATTTTCTTTCTCCCCTCTCCTCTTCTCTAGGTCTAGTCCTCTAGGTCACCTAGGGCATCAATTATCTCACAATATAACCATCCAAATACTTCAATTTTTGGTCCACAACTATGCTGGTGTGTCCTCATGAATCCCTCCAAATTTCAGGATATTCCGATGGTGGGATATCGAGATATCACAAGCCCTATCTTGAAGGCCGATTCTTTCCCTTAGTTTCCCTTAGGCTAGAAACTTCACTAGAATCCTTGCATTTCCTTTCATTGAAAGTTCATTCCTTGATCCTTTTCCCCTCCCTAATTAGGTCAAATATACCATTGGTTGCTAAATCCTATCCCCTTGACCTAACCTCAGGTCCACTTAGTCCCATGTGATCCCATGCACTATCAAGGTTAATTCTTCAAAGATCACCTAGAACCCAAGTTTCCACAAGAATTCTAGGGCTTAGGGATTTTCTTTATAAGACACATACTCTAAATCTAACCCTTGAAATTCTCCCCAAGCCCTTCCTTGATAGCCTTCCATCTTGTCTTTCAAGACAAGCAAGCCACATATTTCAGTCTCTCTTGTGAATAGGCTTCCAGGATCACCCCTCACCCTATCATCGGTCGATCCATTTTGTGACCCTTATCATAATGAGTCTCCTCTCATTGGTGAAAGTTCGTAAAGAGTAGGGATCCTTAGCCAAGGTGACAATGGGCTATCACGCCCTTACCCTAGTAGTATCCCTTCAAGGATCTCCTTTTAGGACCCCTACTAGTTTGAGCGGTAACACTTTCAACATAGGATTTTTGGTGGGGTCATCCGCAACCATCAAAATAGTTTCTTATTCTTGAGCGATCCTCCATAATTTTTCTCCAACAAGTGAACACATCTCTCCATGAATTAGACCTACATATTTAGTGGATCATACCAAGAAATGTATTGGAACAAACCTACTTTGTAAAGGTGGACTTGAAGAAGAGATGAGGATCGTTTTCCTTTGCTGCTTTACACATAACACATGCAATGGGGCCTTGGATTCCTCTAATATTTTCATTCATCAAGATTTGTCCATGAACCATAATCCAACAAATTGTATTTATTTTGTGGATCTCATTAGAGTGTTATACCTTATTCTAGAAGGGAGATAGTAGGTTTGTGTTATGTTCTTTGCATAGTTAGGCTCACATGTTGTATGTTGTGCTAGGCACATCTAGGAGGTTGCAATACTAATCAAACCCCAGTATCCCATCTTATTATAATGTAATATTGATCAAGGAATGTAATCCAAGTTAACATATTAGGGTTTTGGATGTTACAAAATCCTAGATTTTGTATTTTAATGACGAAGTTAGTTATTTGAGAGTTAGAGGCGTGGTTTGAAAATTTTTATGCTTTTCTCAATTAAGGGTTTCCACGATAAATTTATTAGTACTATGTGTGAATGTTATTGTTTACTTTTTCAATTGTATAATGGATATTTGTGTGCTTTACTTTACTATAAGGGATTAAAACTAACATTTGTAATCAGAGCAAGGTTTATTGTTTTAGGGGATTCCTTTATGGATAAGGGTTTGGCTTGAGTATATAATAAATCTCTTTTTGATGGGATATTTGTGATGGCGATTCTTGCACTGAAAGATAATGGTGAGTATCTCTAAAATTGAGATTGAAAAATTTAATGGGAAAATCTTTGAGCTATAGAAGCTTAAGATGGAAGATTACCTGGAAGATAAAGAATGGCGGGTTACTATGGATCTTAGTATTACACCTAGGGTTATGCTGATGGAATACTAGAAGAAGTTGGATAGAAAGACAAAGAGTATAATTTGGTTATGTCTTTTAGGTTTAGTGTTAGTCCACAAGGGATAAAGTAGACAGTGATAGGGTGTTCTATTAAGGCACTTCATGGTGAAAAGGTCACTGGTTCGAAAATCTGTGAACCAAAATTTAGCCATACTAAGGGTTGGTGTGGTCCAGGTTGAGTGCAATCCCCATGTGATTTTGACAACTTAGATGCCCCTGGGTCACTGCTACTCAAGCCACAACTTAGGCGTGCCAATCATCTGAGGACTCGCATTACCTTGAAAACAAAAAGATTATTTTAGTGTTAGTAAAAGTTTAATAAGAAGCTACAATGAATGTGTTATAGGGTAAATTAAGAACTTTCCATCAATCTAATTCTCTTGTAAATAAAATTTTCCTTAAAAATAAACTTTACCTCTTAAAGATGAATGATGCAGAATTAGTGATAAAGCATGTAAATTCCTTTAACATTGTGTTAAGTCAGCGATTGTTAGTTGGAATTAAAATTTCAGACAAATATAATTACATTAGTTTTATGTTCTTTGCTAGATTCATGGTATAGTCTAGTTGTAGCTATAAGAAGCGATGCAAGCACTTCAAAGTTTGATGATATGGTTAAAAAAATGAGGTGAAAAACCATGGATAGTCTGAATATGGATGCATTATCTATAAGAGGCTATCCCTAAGATAGAAATAAAAATAAGTCCTTAATATGGATATCTAAATCTAGAGGTACATCCGACTTCCAAGAAAATCCTTAAGGAAATGTGGTAAAACTAGGCATTATAATAAGGATTCCAAATCTAAAGTTGTTGATAAAGGAAAGGTATTTGATGATTATTTACATAGAAGGGAAGATCTCCATGGAGAAATGAGGGGATGTGTACTTCTTTAAGCACATAGTTAGATCATGATGTATGGTTGATTGAATTGGGTGCTTCTTTTCACACGACTCCTCTCAAGGGGTGGTTTTTTGAATAGTAAAAGTTTGATTGATTATGAAATTTTCTAGGAGATGTCTCAATAGTCAAAATAATTGAATGAGGAAAAGTCAAGTATTTTCTCAAGGATGGAAACATTAGAATGCTAGTTGAGGTTTTTGACATTCAAGAGCTAACTAGAATCTTGATATCATAAGTAAGATCAATGATGTAGGTGTACCTACTATGTTTGAAAAGGAAAAATTCAAAGTACTTGGAGGACTAGTGGTGTTTTTGAGTGGTTTATTTGGAATTGAGCTCTATACAAATGGTTGAGAAAAACTATCACTAATGGTTGTAATAGTTCTATTATTCCTAAGGGTGAAAAAGAAGGAATCAAACCCTAATTTTCTCTAGATAAAAGGAAACACTATGTTATCAAAGATTTGGACATCTTGGAGAGAAGGCCCTTCAAGAATTACATGGAAAATCTATAGTTGAAGATATGTCTAATTGCATAGTAGACCTTGACTTCCATGAATATTTCATATATGGTGAACAAAATCATGTAAAATTTTCATCTAGTGCTACAATATAAAAATGAATCTTAGAATTAGTGTATAGTGATATGTTTGGACCTGTGATTGTTCCATCATTAGGTGAATCTATGTACTATGTTTCATTCATAGACAATTTCTCTATGAGTACGTGGATTTATCTCCTTTGAAAAAAATATGAGGTCTTTGATAAATTTAAAGAGTTTAAGGCTTTTGTGGAGAATTAGATAGAGAAGAAAATAAAGTAGTTGAGGATATATAATGGTAGAGAGTTCTACGGGAATGCATTCGAGGAATTGTGTAAGAAATGAAAAATATCAAGGAAAAAGACTACTTCATAAACACCTTTGTAGAAAGGATGAATATGATGTCATAAAAAAATCAAGGAGCATGCTCAGTGGTGTTGGTATCGGGACTAATTTACTTGCATAAATTAAGATATCATTATATCAATCATGGATTCATAAAGAATTGAAGCACACTCACTATATGTGAAATAATTAGCTTATAGTTTCCTAATGTGTTAGTACAATGAATAATATAAATTCTAAAGAATACCAAAGGAAAATTTCAAATTAACTTTAAGGGATAATATAAATTTTAGATAAATACGAAGAGAAAATTCAAGTTAACAACTAGGAATTCTAACTTGATATCAAAATAAAGACTATCTTCACTTGGACCATTTCATTGTAAAATAAAGTTCTAGACTAGCAATGTAACTTTCAAGGAAAAATAGAAACTAATGTTTCCAATATAAGGCTACCAAAGCTTGCTTAGGTAGAAAACCATGTGTGATATGTCATGCCTCATGTGGTACACACAACAATACTCTGTTCACTTGTGGAGTTTTTTGGACTGAGAAAGAATTCTAATCACTCATGCATTAAATGGATAGGCTACTCTTAATCAAATCAGATGAAAATAATTGAGTTAATTATAGTAATCTTATTAAGCATCCATTGGGGTCTCAATGGGTAGAAATCAGGTTATAGTTTCTTTTCTCAACTTCTTGTTGTTGAAAGGGCTCACTCATGGAAACTTAACTAAACTAGGGGGGGGGGGGGGGGTGTGTGTGTGTGCTTTAGTTTAGTGCATTCATGGACACTTTTTTATTTTCTTCTTAATGTTTTTCTGAGATATTTAGTGAGTAGTTTAATACCATATAAAATGTAGATTTAATATATGAACAATATGTAATATGTGAACCATAACATATCAACTTTCATGGAAACATAAAATAAACACACAAAATCATCACATATGGACACTAGTTATAAGTGGAAACCCATAAGGGAGAAAACCATGAAATTTTATTGTTGTGATGAAAAGGAAAGCTCCTACTCCCTTATTACATCTGATTTTCTATAGGCTCCAACCTATAGGAGGCTACTACCTCAATTTTTCCGCAAGCTACAACATGCAAGCAAGCTCCAAATCCCATAAGTTTTATGTAGGTTAAAACCCACAGGAGGATCCTACCTCAATAGAATCAAACCCATTATTTATCAAGCTACAACTTGAAAGGAGACTACAATCCACTGATACAAACAAGAAATAACAATATGCTGGTTACCTGGCTATAAATATGCATACCTCCATCTATGTTCCTGCTTCTTCTCCTCCTCGAATCTTCTTCACATCAGCTCTATATATGTTCCAAGTAATTAATAAAGAACACCTCAATCAACTCTCACAATCTCTAACTCTCTAACAATTCAACCTTTCAAAAGTACATATTTTTAAAAAGATAATTTGTTGGCTTTTAGTATTCCACACAAGAATATGAAGTGAACAATGTTGGCTCTTTGCATTCCACCAATTCATTTCACACCTTTTTATATTTTGAATATTAAAAACAAAAATAAATACTCCATCCAATATTATTTTGAGCCTCATGTAGTGATTAAATGCACCAATATAATTCCAATACCATGTAACTTAACATTTACATTCCACTCACCAAGCGTTACCAAGCATCAAAAATACTTTTTCATATCAAGCATACCAATAACATATCTTTTGCAATTTATGCAACTTCATATATTGAAAACCTCATCATAATATATTGACACAATACATCAATTTTTTCATCAACTATGCTTACACTTTATCATCACCCTCTACTGCTCCTTTTTTCTACTGTCAATAGTTATGTTCTATTGTCAACACCTTTCCCTTGGTGCTCCTGTTCCATCACCCTTTTCATCAAAGCTTCTTCATGTCTTTTCCTTATCCTTTCATCACAACAATAATCACGCCTTTGCCTTTGCCTTGCATCATGTTTTTTGTCTTGCCTTGCATCATGTCTTTGCCTTGCCTTTGCCTTGCATCACACCAATCTCTGAAAACATTTCTCACAGTGCCATTTACAATGCATCAAGTCATATCCATCATCAACATCATCACTCAAATATGTCACTCTTTTTTCAAGGATCACAAGCACCGTATGCAACATATGCAACATAAGCGTCCAATAATAATCTCTATTCTATTTTGCTACTCATAGGGATACATAAATACTTCAACTCAACGATTCTTCACTGCTCCTTTATTGCTCACAAATATACTTTGTCATCAAGCACAACTTGCTTCTTTGCAACCATAACAACATATGCAACATCTAGCATACCTATATGCTCCTTTGCATACCTTGCTGCTCCTATTCATTTGTGCATACATTAATAGCATAAGCATATGCATAAAATGTGCTCACAAGCACCACAACTCCTCATCAAATGTGCATCCATCAATAACATAACAAGTCAGTCATCTTATGTCAACCAGTCTGCAACTCAATAACACCTACAATACACAGTCCCTACAATATAACATACACACATGTACAAATCGGTCTCATGTACAAATACAATGTACACATAATGCCATATCTCTATTTAATTACTACTGCTCCTTTGTTGTTCTTCTTGTTGGCCATATCTTTGCTCTGTTGTTGTCACTCCTTTGCCATCAATGAAAACAATGCCATCAATGTCCCCGTTTGGCATTGATGGCAAGACTTTGCTCCTCCCCCTTTTATCGTGAGAAAACACTTCCCCTCTCCTCTGCTTACTTCCCCCTTTGACATCAAAGGAAAGGGAATTTAAAGCCTATAAACAATTGAGTTCCTCCTTGAGTGCCAACATGAATATTTAGGTTTTCTTCACTCGTAGTCTTCATTATAACTAATCTTCTCAAATTCTTAAGCATAGATCTCTGAAGTATTGTCTAGGAAATTTGTTTTTCCTTCATACTTAGCTTATGTTATGGGAAATATTATTTTTATGCTAATTTTCAATATCAATCAATACTACGAATCACATCAAATTCACACCCACTGTAACACCATTCTTAGAAAAAATGGTAGTACATACTACATATGTTTTGACTGTTGATAGAATTTCGTCTTATTGCAAAGATAATAAATGAACTTTTGTCAGTTGAGAATGTGAAATATCATAGAGTAGTACTCCTTGAGATAACCCTTCTTTAGACTTTCTAATAGAAGCTTGACTTTAAATACACATCTAAAACTTTGTGCTCTAGTTTCACATAAGAAGCACCAAACCAATGTTGAAAAATCGATTAGAATAATGTCCATATATTCCAAAACGCAGTTGATGAACCATTTCATCCAAACATGGGTGCTACAACAGGACAATATGAGTTCATTAGACAATGAAAGATATGACCGGTAGGTAACAATTTAATTTAGTCTCTCTTCCTAATATTAGTTGGATACTAATGATCTAGATCCCTTGGGTTTTCATAAACAAGGTACCTCAAAATTGCATGACTTAAATTTTTTTGAAACCACATATGCAACGTTCTATACACAACGTTTTTGTATAGAATCTGCAAGTCAAGAACTTGGAAGTAGTTAGGGTGATTTGAATTGGATCATTATATTGTTTTCCATCCATCTCGATGCATTTGGAGTGGAAAAAGTGGAGGAATCATCTCACGAGACCGTTTTTACCGGCGGGACCTAGTTTGGCGAAACGGGGTCTAAAACCTTCTGGGAGTGTTTTAAGGCATCAAATAATGTTTTTTGGTGTTAAAACTTTTGCGCTTTAGTGCACCACCATTTCATGCTATTCCACACACTGAGATATTTTCAATGGTGCAAGAAGCACATAAATCAAAGTCTCTATGCAAAAGTTATGCCACTCAGAAGTTGACCTTCCTGTTTTAACACCTATAGTTCAGGAGGATGCCACATCAACCCCCATTATTTATGGAAAAGGGGATAGCCATGTTTTTGTGGTGTAAAAGACTATAGAAGATTCTATATTGTAACTCTAGTTAAGAGTTGATGTAGTCAAAATTAACCACTAGCAGGTTATCAGTCTGTGTTATAACTAGGCCACTAGGAGGAAGAGGCATTCCATTATTTCGAGAGAATTTTGTTCCATCGATGAGAAAAGATAGTCTGGAGAGATAGGAGGTAGATCACACAAAGAGGATCTATGCACTGTATCATCCCACGAGCCACAAACATTACTTCTTTGTACCTGCAACCATATTTCCAGACAGAGAAAGAGAGTGAAGCGGCCTCACCTTCCAGCTGGGTTTTCTCCCAAAAGGGTTTCCCAAAGAGCATATCTTGTTTCTTATGTGTGTGTGTGCTTAATTTGTCGTTCTTTACTTTTCTGCATAATTTCCATTCACATGCATGTACTAATTACAGTTAAATCCATAGATCTTAAAGCTTAATAAACTATAATAATGTACAATTTTCAAAGTTTTAATATAATATTATTAGATCTGTTGTGACGAACTATCCAGTGGAATATCCATGAGAGTTTATAGATAATTTGGTATCAGAGAAGGTTTCTTTGGGTATTTGTGGATATTTGCAGGGGATTTAGGTTGGTGGGGTAAAAAATCGTAAAATCCTAATCATGGCTAACTAATCTATAAATGAACTTCGTGATCTTGTAGAGGTGAGGTTTTCATGGCTCGAACAAGAAGTTGCGGATATAAAACACATTTCAAATCTCCTTATGGTGGACCTAAGCAATAAGCTGGGGATATTCGGAGAAGATGGGGTTTCAAATGTAGAGGAAAAATCAGAAGGGGGGTCAAGAGATTGGGAAGACATGGAGAACCAACTGAATAAAGAACCCAGAAAACATCAACCTAGTTCAGGTGCCGTGAAGCAACCCCTATTCAAAATGTAAGAAAAAGTTGATATCAATCCATAACACGATGAGATAGACGCTCTAAAGCTGAACCACTAGTTGTAACAACATGAAGTGTATTTCAGTGTCCATTAGATCGAGGAATGGAAAAAAATCTCATTCGCATGATTGAAATTAGAGGGCCATACATTGACTTAGTGGGAGAGCCACACAGAAACCCTGAGGTTGGAGGGAGAATCTCCAATGACTAAGTGGGAGGATTTCAAAACCCTCATTAAGTCCCAATTTTATGCCATTGGCTACGTGGAGGACCAGTGGATTTAGTGGCATTACTTCAGGCAAAAATCGGGCCAAGATGTGCAGGAGTACACCACATAATTCAGAAAAAATGACTATAATGTTGGGTATCTCTCCAAAGAATCTAGATGTACTCCTCAAGTATTTGGGGGGTTTGCACTACCATCTACATGAGCAAGTGATATTGTTCAAGTCTAAATCGGTGGATGAGGCTTGTGTACAGGCACAATACTTGGAGAACATAAGCCTACAAAGAGAAAAATCAAGTGGATCGAAGCAAAAGGAACAACAAGAAGATTCTAAGGAGGAGAAGAAGAAGCACAAAGGGGGAAAATATAAAAATATGGGTCACAACACATAAGTGAAAATGTCCTAGCAACCACTGCAACCACTGCAACATTGATGGCCATACAGAGGAGAAGTGATGGAAGTTGCATCCAGAGCTAAACTTGAAGAACAAGAAGAAATATAATAAGAAGAAGAATCTCATGGCCACTGATTCGAGCAACCAAGTTGAAAGCATATCAGACGTGGATGAGAAGATTGTTTTTACATTAGTGTAGAATGAGGTGAATTTGAGTAGCCTTCAACAACAGGAAGAGAAAGAAATGACCAAACTCTTCCATATAAAGATACAGGTCAAGAAGACAAAGATTGATGCTCTGTTTGACTCAGGATCGTAGATGAATCTCATTGCAGTAGAGCTGGTCAAGAACTTTGGATTGGAAGTTCTTGATCATCCAAAACCATATCCACTGGGATGGGTAAATAAGGATGCAAAGTTGAAGGTAGCAAAACAGTGCAAAAATAGATTTTCTATTAGTGTTGAATTTATTGATGAAGTAGATCTAGATTTGGTTCCCCTTAATGTACTCGGAGTTGTGTTTGGGAGTCCATACATGTACATGCATGATGCAATATTCATAAGGAGAGCTAGCCAATACTGGCTCATTAAGGATGGAAAATATTTCATCATCAACACACACAAAGGAAAGTCAAAAATTTCACTGGTAAGTGCCAACCAAGCCAAGAATTGATCAGTTCCAACAAGAAGTATGTTTTATTGTTTTTAAGAGAAAGTTAGTCTGAAGAGGAGTCAAAAAGAGGCAAGGCATCTCTGGAGGGGTGTACTAAGAAATAGAAACAGTAACGGGAGGAGTTGTTACAGGCATACAAGGATGTGTTCTGAGAGCCTAAAGGGTTAGCACCTAAGAGAGAAGTGGAGCACGAGATCCAACTATTTCCAAACTCCCCATTGCGAAATATTGGGTTGTATAGGTAGTCTATTATAGAAGAAAGCGAGGTGAAGAAAAAATTGTAGCAGCTGCTGGAACATGGTGTCATTCGACCAAGGACATCACCATGTGGGTCACCCATCATCTTTGTGCTAAAGAAAGATGGGACTTTGTGGATGTGTATAGATTACATGGAGTTGAATAAAACCATGCTCAAGAATAGATATCCCTTGCATAGGATAGATGATTTGCTAGATTAGTTGCAACAAGAAAAGTATTTCACCAAGCTGGATTTGAAGTATGGATATCACCAGGTTCGAGTCAAAGAAGAAGATACATGGAAGATCACCTTCAAAACCAGGCAAGGTTTGTATGAGTGGTTAGTTATGCCATTTGGCCTATGTAATGCACCAACTACATTTATGAGATCACTGAATGATATACTGTGCCCTTTTATAGATTCATTTATTATTTTCTATTTGGATGATATACTGGTATGTAGTGCTACCTTGGAGGAGCATATTTCACATTTGACGTAGGTGCTAGAAACATTGAAGAAGCATAAACTGCTAGCAAATCTCAAGAAGTGCGAGTTTGCGCATCAGTTTTTGGTGTATCTAGGGTATGTGATCGGTGGAGGAGAAATTAAGATAAATCCTTCCAAGATGGAGGCCATCATGAAATGGCTAGTGCCTAATAATGTTTATGAGGTCACTAGTTTCATTAGGGCATCACAGTACCCGAGGAAGTTCATAGACTCATTTTCAGTGATAGCAACACCACTTCATGCCATAACAGCAAATGGCAAGTGTTTCCAGTGGGGAAAAGGTCAGCAGGAGGCTTTCGAGGAGCTAAAGAAGATCAGTCAAGCACCAATTCTGACATTACCAAACTTACAATAGCCCTTTGAAGTGGAGACAAATGTGAGTTGGTATGCTATAGGAGTTGTCTTGTTGCAAGGGGGAAGGCCCTTTTACTACCATTCTAAAGTATTTCATGGGGAAGTTCTTAACTACCCTACCTATGATAAGGAGCTCTATACCATGGTGTGAGCTGTGAAGAAGTGGAAGCACTATCTCATGGGAAAGGAGACAATAATCCACACAAATCACCACCCGTTACAGTTCTTGTAGGCCTAGAGTAAGCTACATGAGACCAAGCATTACAAGTGAATGGGGTTTTTATAGCAATTTCATTTGGTGATAAAGTATAAGAAGTGAAACACAAACAAGTTGGACAATACTCTTTCAAGGCCACCCACATCAAATATTACAACATTGGGGACTCTTATGCACATGGAGCCATTCACCCATGATGCATACAAAGAGGCATATTCAGAAGATGATGAATTCAAGGAGGTGTATCAACAGTTGCAAAGTCAGAGTCATGTGCATGATGGTGACTGTTGACTAGCATCTCCAGGATGGGTTACTCTACAGGTTGGATAAACTATGTGTTCCTAAAGGTGAGCGTTTGCAGCGGATTAGAGAGGCTCACACCTCCAAGGTTGTAGTGCATTTTACTGTAGGGAAGACCGTGGCTATCTTGTAGAGGTATGTGTATTGGCCCAAGATGTAAGAGCAGGTGGCTAGGTTCATAAGAGGATGAATGCTTTGTTGTACCAACAAGCCTAGCAACAAGAAACAAGGTCTATATCATCCCTTACACCTACTCGTCCTTGGGAAAGCATTTCCATGGACTTTATGGGAGGTTTACGGACAATCAGGAAGGGACATGACTACCTGTTCATGGTAGTTGATAGGTTCAACAAGATGTGTGTTCTCATGCAGGTAGCCCACGGGTCAAGACATTACTTCTTTGTACCTATAACCATATTATTTGAGAAAGAGAGCAAAGCTAGGTTTTCTAGGAAAAGGTTTCCACAGAGCATATCTTGTGTCGTGTGTGCGTGCTTATAGTTAAATCCACACCTCTTAAAGTTTAATAAACTATAATAGTGTAGAATTTTAAAAGTTTTAATATAATATTATTAGATTTATTGTGACTAACTGTAAGTGAAACGGACAACCACACTTTTAATATATTAGGGTATAAAACCCTAAATTCAATGTATCACAAATATATATAAAAGCTTCAAAAGATCTTGAATAGTTGTAAACATACCCTCCATAATATATTATGGACAATATATAATATAGTCTGGCTGGTATAAATCTCCATGAATGAATGTTGTTCCATAATTAAAGTTGGTCCATAATAAAAGATCTCCATAAATTTATTGAATTTAATGCTTTCATATCAACACATTGTAAACAATATGTTGCAAATCAATCAACCCACTGTAATCAATACACTGCAAACCATATCAATGCACTACAAATCAATACACTAATCAATACAATACACTGCAAACAATATGCTAGTTCAAATATCAATGTTACTGCAAATACATTAAACCATTTGCAATATGTTTATCCCTCCATTAAATCATTATTTCAACCGTCTCCAACCTCAACGTTATTAATGTTGCTCCAAATATTAAACTATTTGCCATATATCTCAAATCATTATTTCCATGCTCTCCATAATATATGTATCGCAAACCCTCTATTTGCCATATATCTCAAATCATTATTTCCATGCTCTCCATAATATATGTATCGCAAACCCTCTCCATTGCAAATGATCTCCAATGAAGGCAGCCATTAAATAAATAAATGCGGTCTTTAAATAAGCCCTGCTCCAAATTATTATTTAAAGCAGCCCAATAATTAATACACATTTAAAGGTCGTCCATAACACAGATTTGAATGCTCTTTAGTGTCTTGGCTGCAATGAATATAACACTGCTCCAACGAATGAATAATACACTGCTCCATAATACACATTTAAAGCCTGCTCCAATGAATGAACAATACACTGCAATGACAAAACATTGCTCCAAAATACACATTGCTGCAATGAACGATACGCTGCTCCATAATACAAATTTAGACGTTATCCATTGAATAAACCATGTCTAACCTTGTATATTGTATGTGGAGGCTACAATATAATTATATATGGAGGCCGCAATAATTAAAAAACTGCATATATATGGAAGTCGCAATAATGTTCAACACAATAAATAATAAGGAGGCCGCATATAATACTCAATGCAAATATATATTCAATAAATTTCTCTCCATATATCAACACTGTTTACATACTGAATTAAATGAAAGCTACTGGAATATTTCTCTCCATATATCAACATTGTTTACATACTCTCAATACCAATTAAATGAACGCTGCTGGAAGTATATCAGATAGACTTTAATATTCATTACAGAATATAATAAATAACAACATATGCTCTCCAACGCGTATATCCAACAACATATGCTCTCCAACGCATATAAATAACATGTAACGCATGCTCAGATCCATTGATTGGATAAATATTTTGGCACCAATATAATTGCTTAGTATTCCTCTTCTGCATATTCCGACCTCCCCGTCCCCAAAAGACCGCATAAAAGCAATTTCTTTCTCTGTCGACCACCTAATGAAAGACATGTCATTCATGGTACTTCCAAATGTTAAAATAAGATAATTATTCTTTAACTAAGAGTTAGTTGAAAATAGAGAGTTAGTTAATTGAGTAAGTGTATGATTGAGTTTTGAGTCAAAGCTAGTTAAGTGATAAACGATTTTGAGTAAGTTGTAAAGATATTTTACGCAGTGAGTTAATGGAAAAAAGTTTAAATACAAAATTTAAATACACTTCACTTGGTTTATTGTGTGTTTTGTGTGATCAATAAAAAAGCAACCGTTCATGTTTTATGTGTAAATTGTGTTTTGTCATATCAGAACAAGGTTGGAGACAGAGAAAATCTGCCAGTTACAGGTTTAAGAGCCGCATTGAGTGAGTTATAAGAAAATCGAAATTTTCGAACTAGCCAAGCTCGTTTGGTCTTCAGAAAGCGTTAAAAAAAAAAAAAAGCTCATCTGTTTTTAAAAAGAAGCAGCAGCTGCCATGAACATCCATCCGCCGGTGCTATCCAAAGAAGTCAATAGCAGCTTGCAGAGCCGCCGCTATAATTTAGCCATCGATTTTCTATGATAGCTGGACTCCAGTACACGCAGGTTTTTTTTTTTTTACTCGGCCGAGAAGGTTTAGTGAGGTGCGTTAATAAACCAACGAACAGCACGTGGTGGTTTTAAAAGGTCATTTGAAAAGAGTTCACGTATTAAGTTTTTGAAAAAGAGTTCACGTGAAACTTTAAAATAAGGTGTTTTTTTGAAAGTTATATAAGGTTCTTTATATAGAAAGAATTATATTTATTTTTATATATATAGAAAGTAATTAAGAGTTTTTCAGATAGGTTTTTCAAAAGTGTTTTTAAATATTTTTTCTAAAATAAAAAATTTAGGGTTTTATTGAAAAATTTTACAAAAGAGAATTTTTTGAGTTTTTTAAAGAGAATTTTGTGGATAATTATGACTTTTTCAAATTTTCAGCTCCAATTTCCAGCCTCAGTTTCCATTGTTTATAGGGAAAGATTATGATGTGTGGGCCATTAAGATGACGACCACGTTGTAGCCACATGATGTCTAGGATTATGTCAAGTTTGGGTTCTCAGAACCTAAGAATGCAAAAGAAAAACAAACTCTCAATAATACAGAGAGGGAACAATGGAAGAAAGACAAGAAGAAGAATGCACATGCGTTGCAACTTATTCAACAAGGAGTGGACCTAGCAGTGTTCCAGAAGATTATGACCACGTCTTTAGCAAAATTAGCATGGGATACTTTGGCAACAAACTATAAAGGTATGACCAAAGTCAATATTGTTAAGTTGCATAATACTAGGAAAGATTTTGAAAGTTTGCAGATGAAGGAGACAGAGGACATCGATTCTTTCATGAATCGGGTCATAACTGTCATAAATCAGTTAAAGATTTATGGTGAAGATATAAATGATCAAAGGGTGGTTGAGAAGGTCCTCCGATCCTTGTCTGCCAAATTTGATGTTGTGGTAGTAGCCATAGAAGAAGCCAAGGATTTGGCATCATTGACAGTTGATGAGTTGATGGGATCACTTCTATCACGTGAGGCAAGGATAGACAGAAATAAGGATTCCACTTTAGAGACCGCTTTCAAAAGCCAGGTTTTTATTTCAAGAGACAGAGGTCGAAGAAGAAGTAGAACGAAAGGCAGAGGACGAAGCAGAAGATATGGTGGTTAGAGAGATGACTGAGAAGAGCATGAACATGCAAGTGGAAGCAATTACAAAAGCTTCAACAATAATCAAAGAGTTGACAAATCAAAGGTGAGATGTTATTACTGCAATGAATTTGGTCATTATGCTCATGATTGAAGGAAGAAAATAGCTGATCAAGGGAACTAGAGAGCTAATGTTACTACAGAGAGTACTAAGTCCATGTTCCTAGCTTGCCATACCATGCATGAACCTTCTGCTAGTGTGTGGTTGTTAGACAATGTTTGCAGTAATCACATGACAGGCAATAAGGATTTGGTTGTAAATTTTGATCAATATGTGAAAACAGAGGTAAAGTTGGGGACTGACAAGACTGTGGAAGTAGATGACAAAGGAGTGGTCAACATTCTAACCAAGAAGGGGGAGCCAAAGACAATCTCAAAGGTATATTATGTTCCTAGTCTCAAAAATAATTTGTTAAGTGTTGGTCAATTGACACAGAAAGGATACAAAGTTATTTTTCAAGGTCAAGAAGTTGTTATATATGACAAGCCCCCAAGCAAGCAACTGCTATCAAAGGTGCAGATGACGAGGAACAGACTCTTTCCTCTAATTTTGAATTACAGTGGTCAGGTGAGTTCTTTTATAGTTGCATGTTCTGATGATTATTGGTTATGGCACTTTCGATTTGGACACTTGCACTTTTCTGGTTTAAGATTGTTGCAGCAGAAACAGACAGTCAGGGGATTACCTCCCATCAAAGAGCCTGCTAGTACTTGTGAGTGTTGCATCTTGGGAAAACAACATCGTGAAAGTTTTCCAAAGGGAGTTGCATACAAAGCAAAGAAACCTCTTGAGCTAGTGCATATAGACTTGTGTGGACCTATGAGGACACAATCAATTAGTGGAAGTTGCTACTTCCTCACTTTCATTGATGACTACAACAGAAAGACTTGGGTTTACTTCTTGAAGCAGAAGTCTGAAACTTTTACAAAGTTCAAAGAATTCAAATCCTTAGTAGAGAACCAAAGTGATAGATCAAGGTATTTATGTCAGATCATGGTGGAGAATATGACTCAAAGGCACCCATGATTACTGCAAACAACATGGGATCAGAAGACAATTTACAACCAGGTACACATTGCAGCAGAATGGTGTAGTAGAGAGAAAGAATAGGACAATTATGAACATGGTAAGAAGGATGTTGAAAGGCAGAAACTTGTCTAATGAGTATTGGGCAGAAGCAGTTGCATGTGCTATTCATGTGATCAACAAGTCTGCTATAAAGAGCGTGATGAACATAGTACCAGAACAAGCATGGTCAGGTATGTATTGCAGCGTATCTCATCTCAGAGTATTTGGATGTGTAGCGTATGCACATGTGCTTAAGGAGCGAAGAGGAAAATTGGATGATAAAAGTGAAAAATGCATATTCATTGGTTATAGTGAGCAATCAAAAGCTTACAAATTGTATATCCTTGTCACAAGAAGACCACAATTAGCAGAGATGTTGTGTTCAAGGAACAAGAGTCATGGAATGGAACTGTAGACAAAATAGTTGATGCACAAGTGCCACTGATGGAAAAAGATGATGTAGCAGAAAAGGAGTAGTAAGAATCAAAAGTGAAGACACCAAACAGAGATACATTAACAAGGACTCCAAGATTCTTAGAGCAGCATGGATCCTCAAGCAGATCAACAGATCAAGATTCTCCCAGCAATCAATCAAGTGATGAATCAAGCAATGGTAAGAGAAAGATGAGAAGTTTGAAAGATATTTATGATGATTTGGATGTTAGTTCAAATTTTGCATTGTTGTCATTCTAACCTTCTTCACTTGAAGAAGCAATCAAAGATGAAAATTGGGTGCAAGCCATGGATGAAGAAATTGAAGCTATTGAAAAGAATGACACATGGGATTTGGTTGATATACCAAAGGGAAAAAATCTCATTAGTGTGAAGTGGGTGTACAAGACAAAGTTGAATGAAAAAGGTGAAATTGATAGATTTAAAGCAAGTTTTGTAGCAAAAGGATTCTCGCAGCAACCAGGAATAAACTTTGGAGAAACATTTGCTCCGATAGCCAAATTGGATACTGTAAGAGCAGTTCTAGCCACAACAACTCATAACAAGTGGAGTATATCAGATGGATGTGAAATCAACCTTCTTGAATGGAATTCTAGAAGAAGAAATTTATGTGCAGCAGCCTCCACGATATGAAGTTGAAAGTAACGAAGACAAAGCTTACAGGTTGAAGAAAGTGCTCTATGGATTGAAGCAAGCGCCTAGAGCTTGGTATAGCAGAATCGACACCTACATGATTCAGAATGGATTTTGCAGAAGCAACATTGATCCAACCTTGTACAAAAAGGTAAATGATCATGGACAGATTTTGATTGTTTGCTTATATATTGATGGCATGATTTTTACAGGTGATTTTGACATAGATGAATTTAAAGCAGCCATGATGAAAGAATTTGAGATGACAGATCTTGGTCTCATGAAATATTTTCTTGGCATAGAAGTTGAGCAATCTGAGAAAGGAATTTTTATTTGTCAAAATAAACATTCCAAAGATTTGTTGAAAATATTCAGGATGGAAAATTGCAAACCTGTCCCTACACCAGTTGCAACAGGTACAAATTTAAGCAAGGATGATGAAGGATCAGAGGTCAATCCAACTCTATTCAAAAGATTGGTTGGTAGTTTCATGTATCTCATAGCTACAATACCAAATATCATGCAAGGAGTGAGTTTGATTTCCAGATTTATGGAGACTCCAAAAGACACACATTGGAGTGTAGGAAAATGAATTCTGAGATACATAACAGGAACTAGAGATTGTGGCATAATGTATGCAAGCACAGAAAAGAAAAATTTGATTGGATACACAAATAGTGATTTTGCAGGTAGTTTGGATGATAGGAAGAGCACTTCTGGTTTTGTGTTCCACCTTGGTTCAGGTGTGATTTCATGGGCATCTAAGAAGCAGGCCATTGTGACACTTTCGTCAGCAGAAGCAGAATATGTAGCAGCAACATCAACAGCATGTCAAGCAGTGTGGTCAAGAAGAGTACTTGATGGAATCAAGCAGAACAACAAGGATCAACAACAATATATTGTGACAACACCTCAATGATTTCACTATCCAAGAATAGTGTGTTTCATCAGAAGAGCAAGCATATTGATACTAGATATCACTTTATTTGAGAACTTGTGACCAATGGAGAAGTTCACTTGAAGCCTTGTAAATCTAGTGATCAATTGGCTGATTTATTTACTAAGTCATTAGCAGAAGATGTGTTTGAGTTTCATAGAAGAAACTTGGGTGTTGTAAGCCTAGTTGATACATAGACCAGCAGGCATGTTTGAGTTGTCATGAGTTATGTTTTAGTTTAGCAGTCGTAATTAAGGGGGAGTGTTAAAATAAGATAATTACTCCTGCATGAGGAGTTGGCTAAAAATAGAGAGTCAGTTAACTGAGTGATTGCATGATTGAGTGTTTGAGTGTTGAGTCAAATCTAATTAAGTGATAAACAACTTTGAGTGTGTTATTGCATGTAGTTGCATGTCATGGTATTTTAGGCAGTTAGCTAGTTGGAAAAGGTTTAAATACCCTTCACCAGGTTCATTGTAATCATCATGTTTTGTGTGATCAATAGAAGAGCAACAACTCATGTTTTATGTGTGAATTGTGTTTTGTCTCCTATGCCTTTCCAACACCAAAAAGTGGAACAATTCACAATACTGTTTTTCTTGTGAATTTCATAAGATATTTATTATATTTATTAAGAATTTCATCAAGAGAACCATTTATTTTTATATCATTTAAATACCTATTCTCAACAATGCTCTTCCCACTCAATTCATCCATTTTCTGTTCAGTTGATTCAGTATAATCCTAAGGGATTTCTTCATGAGAGCATTGAAAAATTCACTTCAGGTTTGCAACAACGATTTCTTCTCATCAAAGGCTAAGCTCCTGTGTTTTGATTATGCTTCCAATCTTGTTGAAATTGCTATTGCCAATGTTGACCTTATTTTTCTCTTCCTTGCATTTGATGCCTTGGGATGGCTTCTTAAATATAAGCTTTGCATGTGATTGAACAAAAGAATTTTGGTGGAAAGATCCTAGAGGCTGTTGAGCTTTACCACCAGATGAAAATTTTTATTTTGAGTGTGTTTAAGTAATTTTGACCTGGACTTTTGATATTGAAAAGTATTCGGTTTGAAAATTCTGCGAATCCACTATACAACACATATCCTTCTCTCATTTTCTTTCTTCTTCCTTCCTTCCTTTTTGTTTTCAAAACTTGCAGAGTGATATTGTGATGTTGCATAAATTGTGCTTTTCAATTGCTTTTTGAAATTAAGAATGAATTCTCTCAAGAGTAGCTGAGGAAATTTTAGCATTGATGAAGCTTGATTGCCTAGCCTTTCAGTTGGCCTATTGTTGGATTCTGAATACTAGTTGTAGTGTTATCCACTATATTCACAAGCCTCATGAATTTGACAACATAGACATTGGGAAAGATCAATATAATATCAAATAGACTAAGTAGATACATGACCGAATGTCTCTACCACATTGGCATCACATATTTTCCTTCTTTATTTGTGCACCATCCTCAAAATATATTTTCTCCATCATTGGCAACGAACATTCCATATTTTCCCCTTTTTGATTAGTCTTACTACCATTTTGGATGTTTTTTCAACTTCTCAACTTTCATATGCTTATGTGCAGGGATCTTCTATTTTTTCTTTTTCTTCAAGGTGAGACAAGGAGGATTAGGGGTTTCTCCAACTCATGTGCAAGTTTAGTCTCACTATACCCATTATCTTTTCCAAGGTATTTTTGGAGCTACTCTCTCCCTAAGATGGTGCTTCACTAACACTATCATTTATCAAATTATTCTTTGCTTTCATGAGAATCTCCCCCTGAGACCATGATGACTTCATTTTGTCGTTGAGGTCACATGCTACTCCTTTTTCTTCCTCTTCCATACTCTATTTGGCTGCCTTCTGCTCCTTTTTCTTCCTCTTCCATACTTTAGTTGGCTGCCTTCTATTGTGTGCATTTCCTTTTGGCTCAATGTTTGGTCAACGTGCAATGGTCTCCATCTTCTGTTTAAACTTCTTTAGGGTATATGGCAGCTCTCAATCTTTGGCTCTATGACCAATATTGTTACATCTATATTACTTTGTTTGACCAAGAAAATGAGGGGATGGTGTGTATTTTCTTGAGTTATTTCTAATATTCTTTACATACATTTTTCATTCAACAAATTTATGTCCAAAAAAATTGCACAAATAACTGTAGCCATAGAAATGATTTGTGTACCTGATGGATTATTTCCTTCTTTGCTTGTTTACTTGAGAGACCCTTCTTATTTGCTGCATCTTATGCTGATTAAACTTGATTTGTTTTGTCCTACATTGTGATGCAACATTTCTAGGTTCATGGCAAGAAACAAATTTGATATCTTTCAAGTAAATAATTTCCTTTGGGATTTTCCAAATTTGCTCTATTCATCTCCACTAGAAAATGACTTTTTTGCAAAGGACCATTTCTTCATCTCATTCTTTGGCTCTTGATGTTGCTGCTTATTTTTGTTTGCTTTTACAAATCATGCTACTATTGGCTTCTTCTTTTATAGGTATTTTTGATGTCATTGTGTTCTTTTTATTGACTTCCTTATTTGAGTTCTTCTTCGAGACAATTCATCTTCTAGTTGTTTACACAATCTATTCTTTTCTTCTAACTCACTTATAACCGAATTAGTCTCAACCTCTAACCTTTCAAATTGTTCTTTTTTCTCCTTCAATAGTCTACTCATTACCTCCTATATTCTTCTTGCTTCTTTAAGATGTGTCCTTAGGCTAACAATTTCCTCATATTCATGCTCTCTTTCATCACATATATGCACCATTTTCTCCAAATTTTTGTTTTCATTCCTCAGTATTTCTATTTCAGTCAAGTCATAATCAAGCTTGACTTATTCATAAGCTAACCTTTTTCCATGTTCATTCACATGTACATAGGTCTCACTTGGTTGAACACTTTCCTTGGGGCAAGGCTTTTTATCGTCCTCTTACCCTTCTCTTTTTCAATACTGTTGATACTAGTATCTCCATGCATGAGCTGTAAATATATCCCAGATTGATTAATTCATGTAACCATCTCAATATCCTTATTATGAAGATTGTTATACATTGCACGTTTTGCGTTATCATTCTACTATTGTTCTTGACTAAATGGGGAATGATCATTACTGTATCCATCACATACAAACTTCCATACACCAGGTCCATAAGCTATCAATTTTGTTTTAACCTTATTTCTCCATTCATGAAAGTTTGCTCCACTTAAAATGGGAACACTTTGATAGTCCATGACTTAATTGGGTCTACCTTCAAGTTGTTAGGCTTACAATGAAGGAACTTGCTCTCATGCCAAATGATGGAAACTTAACTAAATTGAAGGGGGGGTGGGGTTTGTGGGGGTGTGTGGGGGGTGAATAAGTTTAATATAGTCATGGGTAACTTTTTCTTTTCTTCTTAATGTTTATCTAAACTATTTAGTGAGTTGTTTAACACCATACAAAATGCATATTTAATATATGAACAACATGTAATATGTGAACCATAACATAACAACTTTCATGGCAACATAAAATTAACACGCAAAATCATCACATATGGACATTAGATTAAAGTGGAAACCCATAAAGGGAGAAAACCATGAATTTGTTATTGTTGGGATGCAAATGCAAGCTCCTACTCACTTATTACATCTAATTTTTTGTAGGCTCCAACCTACAAGAGACTACTACCTCAATTTTTTTGCAAGCTACAACATGCAAGGAAGCTCGAACTCCCATAAGTTTTCTGTAGGCTACAACCCACAAGAGGCTCCTACTTGTTATTTATCAAACTAAAACTTGAAAGGAGACTACAATCCCTTGATATAAACAAGAAATAACAATGTGTTGGTTACCTAGTCTATAAATATGCACACCTCCATCTCTATTCCTACTTCTTCTTCTCCTCAAATCTTCTTCACATGAGCTCTATATATGTTCTAGGTAATTAATAAGGAACACCTCAATCAACTCTTACATTCTCTAACTCTATAACAATTCATCCTTTCAAAAGTACATATTTTTATAAAGATAATTTGTTGGATTTTAATATTCCACATAAGAATATGAAGTGAACAATATTGTCTCTTTGCATTCCACCAATTTACTTCACACCTTTTCAAATTTCGAATATTAAAAACAAAAATAAATGCTCCATTCAATATTATTTTGGGACACATGTAGTGATTAAATGCACCAACATAATGCCAAGACCATGTAACTTAACATTTACACTCCACTAACCAAGCATTACCAAGCATCAAAAATACTTTTACATATCCAACATACTAGAAACATATCCTTTCCAATTTATGCAACTTAATATATCAACAACCTCATTATAATATATTGACATAATAGATCAACTGTGCATACACTTTATCATCACCCTTTAGCTTCTTCTTTGTTTTGGTGTCAATAGTTATGTTTTTTTGTCAAAACCTTTCCCTTGATTCTCCTTTGTCATCACCCTTTTCATCACAACTTCTTCATGCCTTTGCCTTAGCCTTTAATCACATCAATAATCATGCCTTTCCTTTTCTTTGCATCATGTTTTTTGTCTTGCCTTACATCATGTCTTTTCCTTGCTTTTGCCTTGCATCACAACAATCTATGCAAACATTTCTCATAGATCCATTTACAATTCATCAAGTCATATCAATCATCAACATCATCACTCAACTAGGGCACTCTTTTGTCAAGCATCACAATCACCATATGCAACAAAAGCATCCAATGATAATCTCTATTCTATTTTACTTCTCATAGGTATACATAACTCCTTCAACTCAACAACACTTCTATAACAACCTTGGTAAAACATCCATGTAATAAAGTTAATAAAGGAAAAATAATAACCAAGGTCATGGGACATGTATTCCAAGCTGAATGTTGGTAAAAATATCCTAGTGTGGGTGTTCATTTGGTTTATTATCACTAAGGAAATTGACAAAGGCAAAGGTTTTGGAAAAGGCATGAGGCATTAATTAGAATTTTATTTATGAGAATAATGGAAATTAGCAGAAAAGGAAGGTGAAAGGTCACAGGTTGCATGTGAGGAGGAAAATGAAGGAAAATAATGGAAAATTGAAGAAAATAGAGGCCTCATAAATAAAAAGGTTTTCAAAGATTAGTTGGTACCTTTTTATCAGTTCATTTTTGGATCTCTCTCTATTCTATCTTTCTCACACTCTCGAACACTTAGAACATTCTTGGAGCACTCTAGCATTGGATCAAGGAAAGAAAAGGAGGGACAAATAAGACAAAGGGAAGCAAAGATCAAGTAGGGAAGAACAATATCAAGTGGCTACAATAGGATTACTTACATGTAACAATTTTCATGTGTGATTTCCTTACTAGATTAAGCATGCATGGGACATGCATGTGTGTATTCAGTTCTCTTGTTGTCATTGGCATGGGGTTTGCCAAGTGTGATAGTGATTTTTAGCCTTTCCTTTCCATTTTTGAATAGCCATGGTGTGATGGGTTCTCTTTTATTTGGTTAAGTTGGATTGTCAGATGGTTTGGAAACTAAGTGAGGTGGTCTTTGAAGAAGAACACAAGACCTAGGAATACCTAGACCAAAGAAGGTGGGATTGCGATAAAGTTGGATTTTGTGTACCTCGATGGGCCTAGGGATCCTTGATCGGTAAATCGTAGGACATACAGTAAATCCTAGAGGTGTGTAACCTCGATCAAGCCTATAAATACTAAACCGGTGAATGGCAGGATATACAGTAAACCCTGGAGGGTGGAGTGTTGGTTAAGCCTAGGAATCATCAACCAGTGAATGGTGGGATATACAATAAAGCATAGAGACTAGGAGACATGCAAATTCCTCACGGTGTAGTTGGAGAGATCTGAAGGCATCCATGCTTGTTTAGGGCCTAGTGATCTGGTGGGGATTGCAGTAAATCCTAAGGGAAACTCAATTGATTTTTCTGTGAGTCCCATATTCATGCTTGGAATATGGGTGATTGGAAGAAAGAAAGATTTGGTTTAGCCTAATCTATGGTCGGGTGGTTCATGGAAGTCTCAGACTTAGTTGATTTATGCATTCATTAATAAGTGCTCTTTCACCTTGGTATTTCATGTGTAAATGTATTGATTCATATGCGATTGTTATGGCTCTTGTATCCTTGTTATTTCTATTGGTTATATGCTGATTATGAGTATGTTTTATGACATACTTGATGTATGGATCTCATCATGTTTTGATTAGCAAATGAATGTACAATTAATATATGACCTAATAGAGCCCCAAGGGTTAGCTTAGTTGGTCAAAATCAGTGCCTCGCCGTTTGGGAGGTCACAAGGTCCATTCTGTGCGAAGCCCTTATGGTTAGGCCTTACTAGTGGGTTGTGGGGCTAGATTCCCTTCGGGGTCGATTAGCCTAGATTTTTCCGTAGATGTAGCGACTGCTCGTTGACCAAGGTGTTCGTGAACCACAGCAAAAAAAAAATAGATATGACCTAATAGATGATAATGCATCTTTTGTGATAAGGAAACAATGCTTCCTTACGAATCTCAGATAAGTATGAGACCCCTATGCTCAGATCTGTTGTTATGACCTGTAGATTTCATATTTGTGACATGTTTGATGAAATGTTAGGTCCCTATAATACCAGTGATTCCCCCATTACTATTGTCATTGTAGCCCTTATTGTTATTATTGTGCCCCTATTGTCCCAATATTTTTACTATTGTGCCCCATAGAAGCCCACTATTGTTATTGTTGTGCCCTTATATTATTATTGTTATGTCAGCTTTGATTATATTGTGACCCCTTAGACTCCTATATATAGAAAGGAGGTTTTGTCATTTGTATCATTGAAGAATTGTTCATTTGTGTAATGTAAAGGAGGTCCCCCCTTGAAGAGGTTGATTTTGAAGTCGTTAACCTATATTTTCTATCTTTTTGTGAGCTGGTTCATAACATTTGGTATCAGAGCTTTGAATTCTAGGGTTTCACTACTCCAAAATAGGTCATCGTGGAATTTTCACTATAACTTTTTTTCTTGTGATGTTTCAGAAGCTAAAAAAACCCCCATTTGAGCCAAAATATCGATGCTCGTTGAGTCAGAATTTATGATCTTCTCTCGCTATATTTTCAGAGATATGATTCAAAGAAGTTAGGGTTTTTGCAGCCTCCTGAATTACATCCCAAACATCACCTTGGGAAAATCATCATAACTTTCTCTTTGAGTATCAGAATGAATTTTGGTAAGAAGTTATAGAAAGAGGACAGACTATATTTTTCTGTTCATTGTTTTTAGGTCCAAAGGTTTAAACAGTGACATGTGGAACTTCGTACAAGTTTGCTCTACTGAAAAAGTGTATAATCAGGCCATCTTAGGAGATTGGGCATAACACTTTCTTGGAGAATCCAATTTTGATCATACTAGTGGCCTTGGAAAGAGGACTAAGAGAATTACCATATTTCACAATTTCAGACCTTGGAGATCCGAATTTCAGAGATGGTTCTACAAGAAAGACTTCCTAACACCGAAATGGTAGTGGAGAAAACTCAGAATGAGAATAAAATAAATGTTAATCATGATTCAAAGAATGACAACATTGAATATTTGAAGAAAGTCGTGGAAGGTTTGAAGGAAGCTTTGACAAAGTTGCTACATGAAAGGCTTCCTAATGGCAAAAAGGTAATAGAGAAAATTCACGACGAGAACAAAATAAATGTTAATCATAATTTCATAGACTCTAACGGTGGATTGAAGATCCACCATGTTCCAAAGACTGATATGAGGAAGTTTGATGGAAATGATCCCGTAACATGGATAATATAGATGGAGCAATATTTCGATCTCCATAATGTGCAAAACACACAAAAGGTACGTATTGCAACTTTATATTTGGAACCAAATCAGTTTGTATGGTATCAATGGCTTTGCTCTTATAAACAAATTGTCACTTGGGAAATTTTTACGAAAGAAATAATAGCACATTATGAGGATACAAAAAGAAACACTTTTTTTAGCCAATTGATAAATCTCAAACAAAAGGGTTAAATGATAGAGCACATTGAGGACTTCCAAAAATTGAATATAAGGGTAAATGATATTCCAGAGGAGCATAGGATTGACGTGTTCATAGGGACTTTAAACGATAATATCCAACATGAGGTTCACCTTTGGGAACTTGATTCATTGGAGAAGGCATTCAGGTTGGCAAGAAAAATGGAAAGAAAAATTATGGAAACAAGGAAGTGTACCACTCACAACTATAAATATGGAAGTGTTGTTTTCCCTAGCCTTCCACAACCTACAAGGTTGACACCACAACAATTGGAAGAAAAAAGAGAGAAAGGTATTTAATATAGTTGTGATAGCAAATACACTAAAGGTCATAAGTGTGTTGAGAAGAAATTATTTTACATAAATTGTGCAGAGGAGGAATAAAAGGAACAAGAAACGTCAAAAGAAGAGGATATAAACTAGGAAAAAACCCTAGAGAAAGAAGAAATGAATCCGACCATATCTTGTAATGCATTGGCCGGAATTACCACTCCTCAAACTATCAAGATAGAAGGACATATCAGAAGGAAAAAGGTAATAGTGTTGATTGATTCGGGAAGTACCCATAATTTTATTCATTGTAAGATAGCCAAGGAATTGAATTACTTTCTATATCCAGCACCAGAGTGTCAAGTGATGGTTGCAAGTGGAGGAACCATAAATTGCACTGGAAAGTGCCATAATATCAAGCTATCCATGGGAGAATATGTATTGAATAAAATGCTTTCCATTCCAATGGGTGGAGCTGATGTTGTACTAGGAGTCCAATAGATACAATCCTTGGGTACTGTAGAGTTTGAAGATTGTCCTACCATGACATCCTTTTTGCCTAATGATCCTCTCTTTTTCATATATATTTATCACTTAAATAAAGCCATATCTACCAGGTTTTGATGAAGGTATGCAATAGTATGTTTTCTTGTTCATATTTAGCTGTATACCCTATTTTTTTTTTAAAGTTGCAATTGGCTACCAAATCAACTTGTTTCTACAGCTAATCCAGGTTTCTGTAGTTGTCTTCATTGTTCACAAGGTTCCTGAGTTCTAGGTCAGTAGCGAAAGGTGTGGATGGATAAAGGATGACTCCCTCATGGATACCTTCCTATCCACTTGAAACTGTTTGCTAAAAAAAGCACATGAGATCGTGGTCAAACTCCAAGTCAATTGCCATATTAATGCAGAACAGAACTCGAGATCAGTTGAAACCTTATCGTTTTGCTTTCAGAATAGCAAAACAACTGTCTAGCGATATAATTTTAGATAGGTTAGAGATATTAGGCTTGAAAATCTTCATACAGTTATTCCAAGAGACTTGCTATAAAGCCAATGACCACAATGTGATTTGGGTGTGCGTTGAATGATATGTTTATGAATAGTTTGTGAATTTCGTGTGAATAGAATTGGTTTTTGTGTGCAAGAGTTGTGTTGATATGAAGCTCTAAACTGATATGTGGAGGGCCCTTACAAACAATGGCAGGTTTTAATCAAATACAATCTGATTTCATTTGATTCTTCAATTGCTCTGTTTTGTGTGACAATGCTGCATAATGATCTTGCAAGTGAATTGTTATTTGAATACGAACTTTAATTTTCTTTATACCTAGCTTAGACTGTTATCTAATTTGCTTTATACCTAGTACTGCACAATATAGATGTTTCTTGGGTTACTTTGTTTGAGCAGAAATTAAACAAGCGAGAAGACCTCTCCTAAAACAATTGAGTTCAATAATATTCCTTCATAACTGATAGAATAGGTTTCTTTTTGCACTTAGAGAATTAGGAGCTGCAACATAATTATTTAAGATAAAAAATCCCAAACAGTCTAACATAAGTAAAATCACTCTCACATCATCAAACTAATTGGATAGAGATTAATTCGTGGGAAACTTAATCAACATCCCTAAGAATTACGACACTAATACAATTGATAAACACTGCCCCCATCTTAAGTTTAGACCTTAACAAATACATAACGACCTAATGAATAACTTCTAAGCACATATTGTGCACTAGCACTTCATCAGTCTACGCACCCTAGTTGACAATTTATGATTTCCAATTCAAGGACATTGAATTAACCAAACATTTTGGCGCCGTTGTCGAGGAAGCACAATGAGAAGTAAAAAAAAATCATCGTTAATTTAAAACATGACATGCACAGGGATAGAGAATCTAGGGGTAGATTTGTAGGATGAGGAAGAAGTTTAATTCCCACAAATCCACTCACTCCACCACGATTTCGAGATTCCACATCACCTACTCAAATCCAAATTCCATTTAGAGGTCGACAAAGATTTCCTAAAGTCTCAAGATCAGAAATTCAATCCATAACTTCACCTACTTCTTCTACTGAAGCTGTAATTGAAGAAAATCCTACATCCCCAACCACAGGAGTAATCTTTCTATCCCCCACTGGTGAACAAATTTTGGGAGAAGAATTAAAAATTCCTAGTGAAGAAGAGGAGTTGGAAACTTATTCTGAACAACCACTGTTACACAAAAATATCGTCATCTTGATTATTTGCAGTCAGTATGGGTCTATCACCACCTATGCCAGCTTCCTAAGCAAGTCTCAGACCTCAGCTCTTCAAAACAAGCTTTAGAAATCAGAGAAAGACATCAAAAAGCATCTAACTCTAGTTTCGCACTTTCTCTCACTTTTGCCTGCGGGCCCGCACCTTTTGTTCAGGATATCTGCGTACTTATACGCTCTGTATGTAAATGGAAGGGTGCGTACCCCTGTGAAAGTCAAAAGGCGCAATTTTTATCTTAAAAAACTCACTTTGGGTTAATTCTAGAGTTTTCTAGAAGGATTTCTGACGTGGATTGTTCGCTCCAAGTGGTTCATGCATCCCATAAGAGGAGGAACTAATCCCTTGTTATGAGGAGCTATCCCTTTGAAGGACGATTCTATCCCTTTGAAGGAGGACCTGGTAACTTATCTCAATTGCACTATAAATTGAGGCATTGGGTTAGTGGCTGGAGAGGTTAGAAGCTGAACTTTTGAGGGTAAATGCTAGTGAAATCAAGACTTCTATTTGAGCTTAAGAGGAGAGATCACATACCTTTTTGGCTTCATTGGGGAGTGAGTGAAGCTTGTCAAAGTAGAGGAGACTTCTTTTTGGACCTTGGGAGGAGCTTGTACAGTGTCAAGACAAAGGTTGTAAAGTTCTTCTCCTTTTGAATTAATACAATCCAACTCATTTTTCTCAACAAGTATCTCATGTTATTTGTTTCATGGACTCCTTGACTTTCATGTTAAAGATGTTTTATAATACTGGTTATTCAAGTGCTATTTAATTGTTTTCTTTGCTTTTGTTTGCAGGTTTGCGACAAAGGAACTTACTTGGATCAAAGGAGCAAAGGCATCCCCAAACTTGCGTTGGACATGAGGTAGGCCTTAACCATTTGTTTGCCATTATTTATAAAGCACATTTAGAGAAAGATAGTGTCTGGTTGGTTTTCTTGCATTAGGTCTTCTTTAGATTCTAGGAAGGCCTATCTGTCCGCAAGATCGACTCATTCCGCGTGACAAAATGGCGACTCCACTAGGGACTTGATTGTTTTCCTCGTTTTTCTTTGACTTGAGAAACTTGCCTTTTTGTTTCTGTTTTTGGCTTGTTGTATGTGGATTTGGGTAGACTTAGTGGATTTAGCTTTATTTTTTATTTTTCATTACTTTAGTTGAAGTCCGCAGTCTTCACGTGTATCACAGTGCGTACATGTACGCACTTTTACTTTGTGCATAGAGTGTACCCGCACCTGTGTAAACTCTGAACCTGCGTACCCTGCTAAAATTTTGAAATTTTGAATTTTTCTTTTTAAGTTAGTTTTATTTTGTTTTTGTAGTGGTTATCCTCTGCCCATACCTACATGTGACTGGTTGAAATCTTTCCTTGGTTTAATTTCATTAGCATTAGGGTTTTAGGTGAAATTCCTAGGAGTTTTGCTTGTTGGGTTTGTTTTTCGATTTGGTTGTGTAGTGGCTCTGAGCTTAGAAGCTGTAGGGACTTTAGATCACCTTAGTGTCTACCAGCCTTCTTATGAGTCTGACCATTTATGAAATCTCCCCTTGTTGAGGAATTCGCTTTGAGTTTTCTCTTTACAAAACTTCGAAAAGCTTGTGATTGAAAGTTTGGATTTTCATTTTCAAAAAGAAAACAAAATTGGTAGTTCTTGACTTATTTGTGATTCTGAACAAATTAGTCCTTGGTTTGCTTGTGACCAAGTAAAACATCCTCAAAACGAATTTTTGTGAGCTTTTTACTTCAAATAGGGTTTCATAGTTTGTAGATCTTAAGTTTGCTTTATTCATAGTTTTCTCAAAGATTTGCTTTAGTTATAATTTTGAATGTTTTTTAAAAAATATAAAAGATCTCTTTTGAAAAAGTTTGTTTTGGTAGCATTTGAGTGTTCGAATGAAAAAAGGAATTCTTTTGAAAATAATTAGTTGTCTCGTTTTGAGTGCATTGGAACAAATACTCTTCTTTTGATTTGTTTGTTAAGAAAGATTTG